>JAJJMA010028469.1:0-16954 GCA_023529015.1 Papaver nudicaule
AATATATGGTTTTCACCCATTCCAAAATCTAGCCGGTTTGACCCTCCCTCCTATTCCAAAATCTAGCATCGGTCAAGTAAATGAAAAAAACACTCCAATGTAGAATTACTCGGGGCTTGACTGACCGGGGCCATACTACACATTAGTTTTTACCTGCGGTTTCTTCAAGCGTTTCAAGGAGTCGAAAAATAAGTTGTACGCATCCAAGAGGTCTATAAGGGCGAAAAGAACATCAAAGGTTATTGGATTATTTTATTTTTTTCATCCAAACGCATAAAATATCCAAAAAGTAAATTTCACATGGTTTTTAACACAAAATTAATCTTGTTTTTAATTTAGTAGTATAAACTCTTCTTTACTCCCACTGGTTTATCCTTTAAATTTATTTAAATTTATCTTGGGAAAATGGGGAATATGCCCCAAAATCGACCACTAAGTTGGGGATGTGCTCCAATATTCAGAAGTTCGGTAATCTGCCTCAAAATCTAACTTTCCATGAGATCTCACGAGATGCTCACGAGATGCTCAAGACACATTTTCAACGGTCCGATTTGGTTTAAAATTTCTACGGTCCAATTTGGCTTAACAGTAGTGATCCTAACAGGAACAGACCTCGACCAACTCCTGTCTCTTAAGAGGTTCATCAAGAACCAATTCCCAGATTCCATAACCAATGATCCTGCACTTAATGCAACAATTGTAGAAGTTGTCTCAATTTCTAAACACAAGAATTGGTTATTTTAGGAAACGTATTCTAGAATGTTCTAGTAAATTCTTGTGGGTTCTAGGTGTCCTAATTTAGGTCGGTTTCTTTGCATTATTAGGAAAGACATTACTTGGAGAATACATCTCTAACTAGTATAAATAAGTGTCCCTAGAGGTGTAGAGATTTACCGGTGAAGTTCTTCTTGAAGGGTGGAAAACTTGCTAGAGTTTTGGTCTCTTCGTAGGGTTCTTGTTCTTGTGAAGGTGAGAGGTGTTAAGAAGAGGTAAGAGTCTTCTTTGTAATCATCTTTTACTGTAATTGAATAATATCGTGTTCTTGTCCGTGGTTTTACCCAATTTGGGGTTTCCACGTAAATCCTTGTCTTGTGTGATTGATTTATAGTTTTGATTGCTTCTCTTGTCGTTGTTGGTAACGTTCTTGATTCCCTAAAGATCGTACGTATTGTGGTTAAAATCCCAACAAATGGCATCAAGAGCTAGGTTTTAAGGGAAAACAAGATGTCAACAAAAATTTCTGCGGGTACTACGCGGTTTGAAGTAGAGAAGTTTGATGGTTCTATTAACTTTGGTTTATGGCAAATCCAAGTTAAAGATATTTTAATTCAATCGGGTTTAGCAAAGACGTTGAAAGGAAAAGCAGAGAGCGGTATTAAAGATGAAGATTGGGATGATCATGATTTAAGAGCTGCAAGTCAAATACGGTTGTTATTAGCTAAGAATGTTTGGCTAATGTTGCAAAGATTACTACTGCAAAGGAGTTGTGGAGTAAACATGAAAATTTGTATATGACGAACACTCGTTCAAATAGGTTGTACCTGAAAGAACAATTTCACACGTTGAAGATGGTTGAAGGTACGTCTATTGCTGATCATCTAAGTGTCTTGAATTCGATTGTTTCTGAACTTGAAGCGTTAGAAGTGAAGGTAGATGATGAGGATACGGCACTTCGCCTCATCTTGTCGCTTCCACCGTCGTATAAACACATGATAACATACTTAAAGCATGGAAAGACTAAATTGAGTCTTGATGAGGTTACAAGTGCTCTCTTGTCCGAAAAAAAGGAGTTGAAGAGTAGCAAGGGTAATTCTTCTGATGATGTTTTATATGCTGGAGGGAAGAAGAAACACGGTAAAGGTGTTTGTTGGAAGTGTTACAAACCGGGTCACCTTAGGCGTGATTGTAAGTGGAAAGGTAATGGGGCTGGTCCGGCAAAACGGCCCGAAGGTGAAGCTAACCATGTTAATGATACTAGTTATGATAGTGATTTCTCTCTTTTGGTTGCTGCTGATGATGTAGACCAAGAGAAGGGATGGGTAATGGATAGCGGTACCACAACACATATGTGTGCACACCGGTCATATTTCGATAGGTATGTGGGGTGTAGTGGTAAAGTGTTTACTGGCGATGGCTCGGAACTATCGGTTAAGGGAGTCGGTAATATTCGCATTAGGATGTTTGATGGAAAGTTTCGAACAATCCTAGGAGTAAAACATGTGCCGGAGTTGAAGTGGAATCTAATTAGTCTTTCCCAATTAGATCTCCAAGGTTTTGAGTATTCTTGTTATGGTGGAGCACTAAAATTTTATCAAGGGACTAAATTGATCATGAAAGGAAGCCGTGTTAGTGGCTTGTATACAGGGGCGAATCTAGGATTTCATGAGAGGGGGTGCAAACAAAAATATGAATAGGCTTTTTGGTAATATCGAAGAAAATTAGGGAGAAAAAACAAGGGGGTGCAACTAAGATTTTCAAAGGGGGTGCAAATAAGGCTACAAAAAAAATTTACCTTGTAAAAAAAAGGCTCCTAATAGAGATTTGGGAAAACAAGGGTGTGCAAGTGCACACCCTTCCACAAGGCTGGATTCGCCCCTGCTTGTATACCCTGAAACAGTCAGGGGTAGGTGGAGCTGTTCAAAGAAACCGTAAGCATGTCAAAGTGGTCGTGTTTGATTCCAAAGCTGTTGTTCATAGGCGTGGTATTACTGATGATCGTTATACTGCCTTGGAAGGAACTTGTGAACATGAAAAAGAAGCTGTGGTGAATTCCAAATGTGCAACTTCTGTATACGACGCTACTACAGGTCGTAAAACTACTTTGAAAGGAACTAAGCAGTTCCATAAAGGTTATGTTCACACGGGTTCTGGTTATGGCAAGGCTTATAATATTATTGCTGGACAGAAAACTAAGTCAAAGGACGATATGGGATTGTGCACTAAAAAGTATGATTGCATTGTAATTGACAATGCAAGGCAAGCAATTGAGAGTGGTGGACCGATGAGTTTTGGTAGGGACGCTGCTGGACATAAAGATAAATTGTGTAAAAATAGTGCTACTGCAAGGCCGATAAGAGAGTCTCCTACAAGGAAGATTAGGGAGTATGCAGATTGTTTTGGTGTGGCTGGACACGTCAAGGTAAATCCTGGTTATGTTCATGGAATTTTAGGTGGAGTTCCGAAGGCTCGTATGATCAAGACGTGGGTTCCTAAGATTGGCAAGTCCAAGGATTGCTTGGACTGTGTTGATCATCATCATTGATGATCAGTGGCCCGTAAGGGCGGGTTGACAAGAGCACGGTGGAGTTCAATGTGAATTGAAGAAGGAAAAATTTTGTGAGTTTACAAATCTCGACAAGGTGGAGAATTGTAGAAGTTGTCTCAATTTCTAAACACAAGAATTGGTTGTTGGAGAAAATGGGTTTTTAATCAAAATAATTTTGGTCTTGGTAGGATTTGATCATGGGACCTAAGGGTCGCCAAGGAGCTTGCTCATTTTCATGAGTGAATGAAATAACCTTTAGAGGTGAGCCGCACAGGTGGACCAACTATATATGCCAGTTATTGTGCTAGTGAACATGGTGCAGACTTGCCTTGGGCTTATGCACATGTGGAATTATCCAACAAGAACTATTTCTTTTTTCTCAAAATTGTTTTTAATGATTTTCTAAAGGAAAATAAAATCAATTTATTTATAATTTATGTTTTACTTAAATGTGGGGGGATTTTATTTCCGAGAGAATTTATTTGCTTTCCTAAAAATGTGTTATGTCAACATAATGACAGAATATTTTTAATTTAATTCTGTCATAACTCCTCGCACATTAATTGTGCATTGATTTCACCTCTGGTTTCCACTATAAAATGAACTTGAGAATTTCATTTCTATTCACCCCAGACACAGCTACTATCCTGATGTCTTTTCCCCTCTTCTCGCTTTGATACTGCGTGTTTATTTCCCTTTCAGCCAGTTGCTAAGTTCGATAAATGAGCAGTGTTTGTTGTGCTGACAATCGCTGTATCGGGCAGTTCTATCCTGGACAAATCTCCGCTGTTGGGGTATAGCATCACTCATTTTTGAGTGTACCCGCGGACTAATTTGTTAAGGACAACTAGTCGAACTAGTGGCTCTGTCCTCGTAGGAATCCTAAAAATTATTCATGCTATTTACATTTTTTCATATATATATTTCAACTGATACATCTAACATTTGAAATTTCATTGTGGCAAGATTCCAACAATCTTAACAAATTACTATCTTTTATCTTGTAACAAGAAAGATGTATCTCTACAAGTGGTCTGTAGAATTGGTTAATATGATACGATGACACTGACCAAGGAGTTTTAGTGACATGATGAACAAGTGGACAGTTTTAGAGAAAGAAATGAAATCGGTGCGTCACGTCAATGTCAGAAAATTTTGTGTTGAAGGAAATTGGAAGAGTTTTAATTTCGTTACAAATCTGTGAGACTTGTTCTTGAAAGATAAATCATACAGTACTTCCTTTGGACGTGACTAGATATATGTGTTTAAATCTTCATAGGTAATGAATGTTGAATTGGTGGCGTTTTTCCGGGAATCAATGGTTACGTTTCTAAATATGGAATTATTAGAAGAATGTGCTAACGCCAGTTACGCCACTGGGTTTGAGGGAAGATTAATGACATAATATTCTCTACTTAATTAAGGAAGGTGCTGACGTCAGAAAGATATAGCTGTATTTCTTTGTCCGTGAAGCATGCAGTGGGAGGATACATGAATGCGTGTGCTTTAGTGGGACGAGTCAAAATTAATTACAGACTTGTTTTACGTTTTGTTTTCTTTCTTGACGTGGGACCCGCGTTTGTTTTAGACGGACGACAGGACCGACTTATAGGCGAGTTTGGTATTGCGGTGAGTTTTATAAAAGTGATTTTCTGTTGTGCTGTGTTGTGCGTTGCTGTGCTGTGCTGTGAAAATAAAGCAGTAGGACGTTTGGTAAATTATAATGTAAAAAGTGCTGCCTGACTAACAAACTGTAAATTCTGTTTGGTAAATTGTAATGTAAAAGTGCTGATGATGTAGTTAATGACGGAAATAGACATGCTTTAATTTTTTTTTAGAAAGATACAATATAATTATAATAAATTGTATTTTTAATTCCAAAATATTTAAATAAATATAAATGGTGATTATCTTATTTTTAAAGAAAAAAGAGTGAAAAAATTGAAATAGGGAATATAGTAATATGTGCACAATATTTAAGGGTAAAATTTGTCATTTTAGTAAAATAACAAGGCTAAAATGGATAATCAACTAATTAAAATTAGGTGGGTCCACTGCTTCTGCTTTTACTGGTTTTAAAAGCTACTCAGGAGTAGCTTCTAAAAGCAGGCTAAAATGAAAGTGCTTTTGGAGAAAAGCACTTTGATTTTTTTTTTACCAAACACAATATTTACCAAAAATTGGTTATAAGTTTGTTACAAAGTGCTTTTGGTGGAAAAAAATCAATCCCAAACGGGGCTTATGTTTGGTCTTAAACTTAATTTAAGTAGTGGATGGACCTTCTTAGCTCGATGAGGTGTTAGCCAATTTCGGGTATTGGCCCGGTGCTGCGAATTTTAGGTGACTTTGACGGAGCCCATATGGTGAACCACTTGGGCGCACACAGTATTCAGGGAAGATCAAATTTGAAAATATTTTCTTTAATATTTGTGTACGTGCTTGAGACCATTTTTATTAATTTGGTTTTCTTTTGGTGACAGTAATTATACTGGTCAGAACCAACTTATATATGTTCACGATGGTATTTGCTAAAGCGTACGAGATCCAGCTGCCCCTGCATTTTGGTTATGCGACAAAGGCTAGAGATGACAGAAGCGTAATGCGGATACTTCCAACACTGAGAAGGTGAGATTTGCAAATGTGGGGGTAAAAATGGTCTTCCTAAAAGGTATTCTTCGTGAACCTTGATTTTGCATTATTATATTAAGGTAGTTGTTATGTGTTTGAAAGTTTTAATTATATGGAAAAACACGGTAGATAACGTACGAACCTTAATTGTAAGAATAATGCTAAATTGGTTAAGAGAACAAATACGAGTTTTATGGCATGATGTCTGAAATTGATTTGGTAAACGATGTGAGAGACTGGTGGGTAGATCCGGAGCTACCGAGCATGTCTGTGGAAACATTAAATATGTTTACCTCCTATCAGAGGGTAGGGGATGACAAGAAACTCTATATGGGTAACTCATCTGCAACAGAGGTTGCAGAAAAGGGAAAATTGAGCTGAGGCTCACTCACGTTGGATGAAGTCCATCATGTTTCAGACATCTGCGAGAATCTCGTCTCATGTTCTTTTTTAGATAATAAGGGTTTTTAATGCAATAAAATCTGGAAAAGTTGTAGTAACTAAGAGCAAAGATTATGTAAGAAAGGAACATAATATAAACCTTGCTACAGATAAAATTGAATGATTCTTCTGCTTACATGTGTGTCATTGAATGTTAGGCATGATAGACTTGGTCATGTAAATTTTATATCAATGAATAAATTGGCTAGCATAGGCTACATACCCAAATTCACTGTATATAGAGATCAAAAGTGTGAAATTTGAGTAGAATATAAGCTTATGCTAAGAAATCATTCAATAAGAAAGTCCAGAGAAATTCTAAACCATTAGAATTAATTAAGTCAGACCTAGTTGACGTGAAGTCAGTTCAAACTGGAGATGGTATAAAATTGTTTGTACTAGATACTGTAGAGTATATTTGCTTAAAGGTAAGGATAATGCCGTAAGAGCCTTTATAATGTACATACGAGAAATTAAAAAACAATTGAGTGTGTTCATTAAAACCATTAAGTCTGATGAGGTAGTGAGTATGAAATTCTTGTAAGAGAATTTTGCTTAGAACCTGGCATAATACACGAGTCAACGGTTACTTATTTACCACAATCCAATGTGTAGCTAAACGTAAGAACCGTACCCTTAAAAGATGATGAATGCCATGATAATTAGCTCATGATTACATGAAAACTTGTGGGAGGAAACCATCCTCTCAGCTTGTTATATCTTGATTAGGTTACCCTTAAAAGGATCAGATAAATTTCCATATGAGATATGGAAAGACATACAATCATTTTATGCTTAGTTAAAAATGTGGGGGTGTTTGACAAAGATGTCCATCCCTTTTCCTAAGAAAACTAAAATAGGACCCAAATAGGGTATCCAGAGCATATTAGTGCAAATAAGTTTATGGTTGCGAGTTCTGATGTGTCTGACATAGGGTTGAATTTTATGGAGTCTAGGGAAGATGAGTTCTTTGAGAATATTTTCCTTGAAAACCTGACACTCGAAAGAGATTGTTAGATGATACCCTAGATGTGCCTTCAACTAGTCAGTCGTTACCTTTAAAGGAAGACGAAGCATATGTAGAACCTATAAGAGGTAGGTTGGTAGCTAAAGCCTAAATAAAACAGAGAGTAGATGTAAACACATATTCACCAATAACTATTATTACCTCCATTTAGGATGTTAATTGATGTATTTGTTGTTCACAACTGAGGGTTGAGTCAGACGAATGTAAAGAAAACATTTCTAAATGGTGAATTAGACAAAGAAATTTACATGAATCAACCTGAGGACTATGTAGTGAAAGGTTATGACATAGTGTATAAACTGATTAAAATTATGTGTGGTTTGAACAAGCACTTAAAATAATGGCATGAAAAACTTGGTCATGTGATGACATCTAGTGGATTTTGAAATAATGATTATGACAAGTGCGCTTACAAAAAACTTGTCAAGGAAGCCTGTGTATGTGTATGCTTGTATGTTGATGATGTGCTTATACTTGATACAAACATAGATGATTAAATCCACTAAGAAACTTTTGAATGAGAACTATGACATGAAAGACTAAGGCACCGCTAATACAATATTAGGGAAGAAGATTAGAAAGAGTTCTAATGGATATAGTCTAAGTCAATCTCATTAAGTTAAGTCTGTGCTTAAGAAATATAATCAGTTTAAATATAAGGCGTGCGAGTACTCTATATGATTCTACTTATAAACTTAAGAAGAATAGAGATGAATGAGTAAACTAACGTGAATACTCAAAAGTCATAGGAAGTTTGATGTTTTTGATAAACTATATGAGACCAAACATTGCCTATGTTATGAGTAAGTTAAGCAGGTATATATATTATCCAGGGCAGATGCATTGGAATTAAAGCACTTATTAGAGTGTTGTAGTACTTAAAGTACACTATGACCTTTATGAAGGGTAGTTTGCAGTCCTTGAGGGACTTCTGTAATGTAAACTGGATAGCAGACTCAGAGGAGTCTAAGTCTACGAGTGGATATAATTCACTCTAGCAGGAGCATATGTTTCTTGAAAACAGATTTGTGTAACTCGTTCCATTATGGATTCCGAGTTTATTGTGATTAGATAAAGCAAGAGAGGAAGCTGATTGGCTAAGATGCTTTTTAGAAGACATTTCCTCTTTGGCATAGGCCAGTGCCAGCTATATCTATACACTGTTATAGTCGAGTTGCGATCGCTAGAAGTAATAACAGTATGTATAATGGGAATTCTAGACATATACGTCGTAGGCATAATACGTTAAAGCAACTAATCTCGACCGGCGCTATTTCCATGGACTGTGTAAAGTCAGAGGAGAATATCGCGGATCCTTTGACGAAAGGATTGGGAAAGAGAAAGTTAGTAATGCATCGAGGGGGATGGGACTTAAGCTCAACTAATTAAAAGTCATTATGGGGGACACTCAACCTTACTGACTTAGTAACCTGGCTCTGATAACTACAGAGTGTATGGCTTCCCATTCTTTATACAGAACGAGCTGTGGTGCAGTGGTTCGCAGCACGACTGGGAATCAGAAGGTACAGGGTTCGAATCTCGCCACTGCCCTCTTTAGAACATGAGCTCTGGTCTGGTGGTTCGCAGCTCACCTCAGAAGTGGCAGGTCCAGGGTTCGAACCACGCTACTGCCTTTATTCAAAATCAGATTGCTCTTGCTTCTGAGATGGTGAATGAATTAGATGTGAAGAGGAGAGGGGGGAATGTGGGATTAAAGTTAGATATCACACAAGCTTATGACTCAATCAGCTGGAAGTTTATCATTCAGCTGATGAGCTTGTTGGGTTTTTCTCTCAAATTTGTTAATTGGATACATACTCTCCTCAAGTCTGCAAGTATATCTGTTTTGGTTAATGGTGGTCCTGCTGGATTTTTTGGTGTGGGAAGAGGGTTGAGACAGGGGGATCCTCTCTCTCCCTTGTTGTTTGTGATTGCAGAGGATTGTTTGAGTAGACTTTTAACCAAGATGGTGCAGGATAACAGCCTTGTGCCTATGGTTGTCAGAAATAATGTTCATCCAACTCACATCTTTTTTGCTGATGATATCTTCTTATTTTCTAATGGTGATAAGAGGAATGTTAGAAGATTAATGAGTATGTTACAAGAGTACCAGCTAGCTTCAGGTCAAGTGGTAAATGTTGAGAAAAGCAGATGTTTTGTTGGTGGTACTAGTGTAACTAGGAAGCATGCCTTGGCAGAATTATGCCACATTCCTTTAGCTTCATTTCCAGAAGTATTTAGGAGTGAACTTAATTCCAGGAAAAGTGACTTCTTCAAATGTATGGAGTGTAGTTGAGATACTTCAAGGAAAGTTAGCAGGCTGGAAGGGTAAGTTACTATCATTCAGTGAAAGATTAATTTTAGTTAGACATGTATTATGCAGTGTTCCTGTCTATAATATGTCTGTCTATAAGTGGCCACAAAAAGTTCTTAAGGTGTGTGAGAGAATCATCAGGAATTTTTTGTGGTCTGGAGATCCTGATGTTCAGAAGGTGGTAACTCTTAGATGAGATCTGGTATGTGCTCCAATCAGAGAAGGTGGTCTGGGAATTAGGAAGTTGGAGACAATAAATAAAGCTCTTCTTATGAAGCTTTTATGGAAGGTGCAGAATGATTCTGATGAATGGGCTAAATTCTTTCAGTCTAAGTTCAAAGATAAGAATGGCAAATGGATAACTTACTATAAAAAATCATCTATCTGGCCTGGGTTGCAATGGGTAATGAATGATTTATCTGATGGGAGTAGATGGATAGTGGGCAATGGGGACAATATAAACATTTGGAGGGATACTTGGATTAAGGAAAAACCATTGTTAGAGTTGTTCCCTGGAAATCAATTTATGTTGCAACACATGGATATGAAAGTCTCTGATCTTATTCTGGAAGGGGAATGGGTATTGCCTGAAGAACTTTTGGACATGTTTGGAGTGAATGAGTTACCTGCTTTAAATGGGGGTGAAGATAAAATGGTATGGACTAGCTCAATTACTGGTGATTTCTCTGTAAAAGCAGCTGTAGAGTTCATTAGGCAAAAATTTCCTGTGCTCAAGTGGACTAATCAGGTATGGAACACTTCAACTCATCCTAATATATCAAGTAATATCTGGAAGAGGGTGAGGGGTGTTTGTTCTACTGATGATAAATGGAGGAAAAGGAAATTTCAACTTGCTTCTAGATGTGTATTCTGCAAGAATAATGAAGAAAATTTAGATCATTTATTATGGAATTGCAACTATAGTGAATTGATTTGGCAGTGGTTGGGAGGTATTTTCAAATTTGTCAATCCAAAATCCTTTGAGGATATATGGACTATGGCCAAGCTTAAGAGTCATGCTATTAAAGAAGTCTGGAGATCTGCATCCTTCATAGTTTTGAGGGAGATTTGGTTTAAAAGAAACAAGATGATTTTTCAGGAAGAGGAATTTAACTTGGAAGACATGAAGAAGAGAATTATGTTCTACATTACTGAAGGTGAGGTGAGAATGAAGGAATTAATGTGGAATTCTATGTATGATCTTCAAGTGCTTAAGGCTTTTGGAATGAAGTCTAGGAGAGTTAAATCTCTTAGGGTGATTGAGGTTTTATTTGATCTGCCTCCTGAAAATTGTACTCTGCTGTGTTGTGATGGTGCATCTAGAGGGAATCCTGGCCTGGCAGGGTTTGGATTCATTGGAAGAAACAGCAGGGGTGATGTTTTAGTTGCAGTAGAAGGGGGAATAGGTATTGCTACTAATTTTGTGGCTGAGGTGATTGCCTTGCTTAAGGCAGGAGAATGGGCTGTTGAGAAAGGAAATAGAAACATTATCTTTAGAACAGACTCAATGGTAGTTCTGAAAGCTTTTGTGTCTGGGAGAATTCCTTGGTATGCAATAGCCAGATGGAGAATGATATGCAGTAATGTTGACTCTTGGAGGTTCATACACAGCTTCAGAGAGGTGAGTTTTTCAGCTGACACATTGGCAAAGAGAGGTGCATCATTACTCTGTGGTGAACAGCATAGCTATGACTCAAGACCTGATTTTTTAACAAAAATAGAAATGCCTGGAACTGTGTACTTCAGATTTCTGTAATTTTGTCTTTTTGGTTTTTTGTTTAGCTGAGTAGTAATTTGAATTTTGATGTAATTTGGAATACTTTTTGTCATTAATGATATGGAATTATTATTGAGTAAAAAAAAAACCTTACTGACTGGAGATCCCAAGACGAAGGTTTCGAATGAGACAACTAACCTGTAGTGATGAAAAGCTAGGCACTATCAGAGAATTATAATCTTGAATTATATTCTCTGTCCCTCCCTATAGTGTATTGTGTGATAGTGTGAACTGCATGTGAAGGATGACCTTGAAAAAGTCTTAATGAGTTCCAAAGTTTCAATTTGAGATTGAAGTGGGGTGTAGCAGCAACACTCTTGTTGGAAACTCACCTATCTGAATGTGGAAGTGGGCCGCTTCCTATGAGAATATGAGCTGATTCTCTAGAGCATTATGAGAAACGGGATATGTCCAGGGCCAAAATGGACACAACGGCATCGAACACTACACGAATTCCAGTTTTTACCAACAGCAGCATTAGTCACGGTTTGCATTTCAGCAACGCGCATACGCTGTTGGGAAGCTCGTAACGTCTTCAATGGTTACTGAAAATGCGATCTGTTACAGTGATCCGTGTTTTTTTTGTTGTGCAATTACCCGCCTACCCTCAATATTTGGGTGCACTTCCTAAATTAGCCTCGACTTTTCTTTTCCCCGCCCCACTTTTGGGCTGATGAAATTTCAACCCCAGCATCGTAACAGAACCGGATTTTATTTCAACGGATTAACTTAATACCACAGATCCGAAAATAAGAAAACCCAAAAGAAAATCAAAGAAAAATTATCAAACCATTTATTATTTCTGAATTAGCTCAGCTGTATGTCCAACACCAACAACTTAAGCTGCCACATCCACTCATTTCTCTCCCTGGTTTCTTTTTCTCCACCGGATTCTTTTCTATCACCAGTTTCTTTCCCTGCCGACGTCGATTTTGACGGCCAAATTCGTCGAGCACAGTGAGATTTAGCGTGCGGGAACTTCATCAACATCATTGAATCAATCAAATCTTCTATGAAATATCGATTTGGAAACTGGTTTGAGTTTAGTCGATTTCTTATAGAAGGATTGAAACTGATTTCAAATTTTGGATCTGACGATGCTCTATTGGTTAAGGTATTTCACTTGTATCCCTTTGAATTGGAAATTTACAACATCTATAGTCGAAACCATTGAGTGTCAATGATTAAATTTCTGGTTATGAGTATTGAAGGTCTGAATCTCTCAGATCTGTTTGCTGTTGTAGGATTTTTGCTGATTTGTCTGATTTTTGCGTTTGTTGATTGTCATTAGAAATGTAGATGTGTTTTAAGTTCATGGTAGTCTGTATTTCCATGTGGTTAGTTCATATATTGTACTCTGGTTTGATAATGTTACACTGAAAAGTTTACACATTAGGTTGATGTACTTTGTCTATAGGACATATTATAGGGCACCAAAGAAATCATACAGAAAATCTAAAACATTACAGCCAACTAGTTATTCATAAGCAAATCCAAAGATAAACAAGCAAAAACATTACAGCCTCCGTAGACTTAAAATAACACTCTGAAACTGAAAACTGCTTATTTCCTTGGCCTGATTCGAAATTTATGTCAGAGATCATAGTCAGTGACCGAGCTACATTCTCCACTTCCCTGTCCTGCAATCTACTAATGATATATAGACTAAGGGAAACAACTCTAAGTTCTCGACTGTTCAACCAAGCATCCTTCCAAAGCATATATTTCATTCCTATACCTCCCAATCTATTTGGCATGCAATGCCTTGTTCTAAAACTTCAACTTCTTTATACCCACACCACCACTAGAATACCTAGACACATCAATAACAATCAAAGAAACTACAACAAAATTTCCTTAGCCTACATTGAAATTTATGTCAGAGATCATAGTCAGTAATTGAGCTACATTCTCCACTTCCCTGTCCTGCAATCTACTAATGCTATATAGACTAAGGGAAACAACTCTAAGTTCTTGACCGTTCAATCAAGAATCCTTCCAAAGCATATATTTCATTCCTATACCTCCCAATCTATTTCCCATGCAAGGCCCTGTTCTAAAACTTCAACTTCTTTATACCCACACCACCACTAGAATACCTAGACATATCAATAACATCCCAATCCCCACAGAAAAAAAATTAAATGAAACCAGATAATGTAAACCTAAACAAAACTACTCACACCATACCTAGCTATTCACAACACTCAGGGAACCATAATTTACTGCAAAATCATGACTGATATGAATTAATCAAAAATCAAATATGACTACAAAGAAAATCATGCTTTGGGTCTCAAACATAACAACTGCAGCATCAACTAGATAAACATCCAAATCCCACAGAAAAAAACAAATTAAACCAAAAATCAACATAATATTAACATCACCATATCCATAATAAATCTAAAATCCCACACCACCAAGAGTATATAAGTTAACAACCCAAAAAAAAAAAAAAAATATCTTATCCAAGAACTCAAGGATTGTTATGGATTCAAAAAAATAAAAAACAAAATATTCAAACCTCCAACACCATCATCCATGCACCTTGGTTCACCACTGCCAACACCATCAAAAGAAGGACCTTGGAACCGGGATCCTCTGAACTTCTATTTCAAAATTGTCATAGAAGTGCTCCTCACCACTAGCCCTAATATTCTCATCGAGCTTGCTGTGGTAAGAAAACCAAGTTAGATGTGGGGATGGAGGAATGGGGATATCAAGCAAGGTTTCCTCTTCTTCCTCTCCCTCAGAATCCAAATGAATCACCTCTGGTTCTGGTTCTGGTTCTGGTACTGGTACTGGTGCTTCCTCTGCTCTAGCCCTTTCCTCTGCACTGACCCCTCCATCCACCCATTCTGGCACTTGATCAGAAGGATGACTAGGAACGTGTATTTGTCCAATATTGTCATACAGCTGCTTCTCATCCCACCATCGTGGCCTGATGGTTCTAGTAGAAGAAAAGGGACGCCATTCACCCTCAATATCTTGCTTGTACAATTCATCCTTGATCTTGATTACTGTCTTTCTGATGATGGCTCTGCATGGGTTATTGAGATACTCTGGATTAAGCCAGGGATTGGTAACTGGACTACTCATTTTGATTCACTAGAAGATTAGAAAAATTCTCTCTGGGGATTAGATTTGGAAATGAAAATGGATTACAAAAACAATGTTTTTACTGAGGATTTTGTATCCTCAAACCTTTGGTTTACCCCTAACCCAGCAGTAAATGCGTCTCAACTGCCTAATAAGGCTTAGTTACTTACTTTTGCAGGAGTAGTTTATTTTCACATTCCTCTAGATAATAAAAGTTAAATAGCTTTTAAGACATTCTTCTTTTTATGCGTTTTCCTATGCCCAAACATTGGTCATAGGTCAGTGAAAGCCCATAGTTTTATTTTCTGGTGTTAAAAAAATTAAAATGCACAGGGTCCCAGTATATTATTACTGAACCATACATATGCTAAGAGCAACATAGAATAAAACCTCAATTTACAGAACCAAATAGCATAACCATAAAAGCAAAGAAATTTAACACATATATATGTCTTTAGGCAGGGCAAACATAGAATAAAAACCCCTTATTAATCACTTCCCTTTCCAGTGCGGTCCCTTGAATCGTCTCCAGCATTCTCCTTAGAATCCTCGCCATCATCCTCCGAGTCAGTCTTTGATACTAGAAAAGTATCATTCGCACCTTTCGCCTCATTCTTCCTGAATATCTCGAGCTTTGCCTGCAAACGTGAAATGAAACGAGCATAACATTCGTCATCAGAGGTTGAGTCACTTGAATATGAATCATCTTCTGCATCCTCCTCTCCTCTCTCTTCAGAACTATCAGAAATATGTTGTACCGCATAGCCTGTTTTACCCATCCTCGCCCTCCTTGCCTTCACCACACATTTCTTCCTACTTTCCTTCTCCCGTACCTCATTGAATTTCTTCCTCTCTTCTGGGGATTTGAATAATGAGTCTATAGTGATGAATGGTTCATTAGTTCTTGTAAAAGCACTCTTGCACTTGTACATTTGCTCTTCAACTTTCATTAGTTCTTCTCGAGTCAATTTCCACATGTACTGTAAAAACCTATCCAATCTTTTTGCTCTCTCCTCTAAATTTTTCTTCTCCTCTTCTTCCATTTTTTCCTCTTCTGTCATTGGTTTCTTTCCCTTGTCTTCGCTTGACAGTTTTCTCTTCTTGTCCATTGCCACTATGTCTGAAAAATAAATAAATCTCTTGCTCTGATTATTTCTTTGTCTAATAGTTCAAAAAAAAACAGGAATGTATTTATCCTAGCCCCCCTACTAACCCCTCAATGTGCAGTTGAGAAACTGACTGCATTTAATGGCAGTTACATTATGCTTTGTAACTGCCGGACTAGTTTAAGGTTGAAATAAGGAGACTCTCCATTTTCATCAGTAGTAGTATCACTTTCAATATTGAAATCATGGCTGGAGATGATGGAAAAGAAATCAGTGATAAGAGCAATAAAACTGAAGAAGAGATTCTGCCTTCGAGAAACCAATGGTTGCAGATACTTGATATTCTGACTGGCAATCGAATTGGCAATAGAATGGATCATGATAATAACACCACGAACTACGATTGGTACTGGGATCTTATCAAGTATAATCGACGGGTGAAGGTGGAGACCTGGGAGGGCAATATTCCTCCCGGGTTTGGCACCATTGTGCCTTATCAAACTCCATTCTTGACTCGATTTCAGACTCCCAATCAAGGTAATACTTCTTCTTATATCCCATTTAATCGTAGTATTAATGAAGTCGGTAGTGGTAGTGGTAGTGATGGTAGACGTGTTAATGGTTCTCGGGTTGATGGTGGTAATGGTGGGAATGTTGGTGGTCGAAATGATGCAAATTTTGATCCTTTCATTCCAAGTAATCTTATTGGTGGTGGTAGACGTGTTGATGCTGGTGGTGCTAATGAGGTGGCTGTGAGTGATGATGGGACCTTTATGATTGATGCTGGTGGTGATGGTGGTGGATGGGTGTTACAAGCCATTCATCCACGGTGGGGTACATTTAATGTCTTGGAGGGTGTGGCGGTTGTTGGAGACCGATGGGTGGTCACTGGCGGTCATAGGATGGGGTACGTCGGTGTGTTGCTGAACCATTCATTTATTAGGAGAATCCATCAACAAATGAATACTCCCCTGGATCCTGAAGCCGCATTTACGTTTCCGGTGATGGAGTGGTTGAGTCCTATGACAGCTGCATTTGCCCAAGGTGTTGCTGCAATGGACAGGACGCGTCAAGCCGGACGCACTCGACCCTTTCTGGAGGATCAGCCCATGGCCGAAGCACAGCCGGAGGAATCGGGTGTGTCAAGGAAGCGCCAGCGAGAGGAGTAGAGTGTATAGAAAATTTGCTGAAATAGTATTGTTGAAAATTTGGATTTACTTTGTCTTATAAACGGTATTGTTGATAATTGGAACTTTTTCTTGTCAGGGCATTTAGAGTGAATGCTAGGATTTAG
>JAJJMA010028484.1:0-11238 GCA_023529015.1 Papaver nudicaule
CAAACATCAAACGGGGTTGTGTTACAAGAACTAGAAGATGAGAATAACGTTGTTCCTGTAGCTGATCAAATAAGCACTCAAGTACATGATCCTACGAGATTTCATGTAGAGGATGTTATAGATACGGCTGACTCTCATCAGCTGGTTATGTGTCGAGAAGGGAGCCCTGACATACCACCTGGATTTGAGGCTTATGTAAATGCCAGACAATTGAAAGAATTGAAAAGATTGGAATGCTCGTATAATAAGCAAGCCTCAGAGTGTTCATCTTCAGATGTTTCAACAAACAGGGTGACAAGAGGTAAATTATGAAGCCACGACTTATGACATGGAATGTTCAAGGGCTGAATGACCCATGTAAAAGAGCTGCGGTAAAGCTTATGATATATTCTTCCAAGGCAAATTTTATTTGTCTTCAAGAATCAAAGAAGGAGAGTTTTCTTCAATCTGAAATTTTAGATTTGTGCGACCCAAGAGTTTTTGATCACAATTTCCTTCCTTCTATTGGTGCTTCTGGTGGTATTGTCTGTTTCTGGAAAAAGAATGATTTCGAAGTGGACAACGTTTTTCAGGGTGTTTATACTTTGTCTATGGTTGTAAAGCATATAGGGGATTCTTTCAGTTGGTTCCTAACTGTTGTTTATGGACCCAATAATCCAACACATAGGCAAGATCTATGGGAGGAGCTTTCTTATGTGAGAAACCTCCATGCTTTGCCGTGGATGGTGGCGGGTGATTTTAATGTTATTCGTTTTCCTTGCGAGAAGAGAGGCGGTACTGTTCTAACAAGTTGTATGGAAGGTTTTACTAACTTCATTGAAGCTTATGATTTAGTAGACCTTCCTCTTCAAGGAGCTTTATTCACTTGGACTAATGGGCAGCTTCCGTCTCCTATCATGACAAGAATTGATAGGATTCTACTATCCCAAGAATGGCTGCAGCAGTTCCCAGATGTGGTTCAAATGGCATTAAAAAGGCCTACTTCTGATCATACTCCGTTGTTGCTTGAGAGCTTTGATGAGGGTTGGGGTCCTCCTCCTTTTCGTTTTGAAACTATGTGGTTTGCCATTCCTGGTTTCACTGATATGATACGAGAATGGTGGGTTAATACGGATGTAGATGGTACGCCTAGCAGTATGCTTTGGAGGAAACTTCAATTGCTCAGTAAGAAGATAAAAGTTTGGGTGAGAGAGAATTTTGGTCATGTTGATAACAATATTTCTAGCATTACTGAGGACTTGAACAATATTAAATTAATTGAGGAAGTGAGAAATCTTACCTCAACTGAAGTTGATGAGCGAACCCAGCTTAATGCTCATTTGGATAGACTGATTCTTATGAAGGAAAGATCAGCAAGACAAAAGTCTAGACAGACTTTTATTAGGTTGGGAGATAAAAATACAGATTTCTTTCATCAATATGCAAGCTCGAGAAAGCGGTCTAATAGAATCATGTGCCTTAAAGATAGTGATGGAAATGTTATAGTTGAAAGGGAAGGGATCAAGGATAACATTATTGATTTCTATACGAATCTGTTCAAAGAAGATTTTGATTTCAGGCCAATGATTAATGAGGACTGGTTTACCAAAATTTCTGAAGAGGAGAGGGATGACCTTGAAAAGATTTTCTCGGAAGAAGAAGTCTGGGAGGCAGTGAAAAGTCTAGGACAGGAGAAGGCACCAGGAGCTGATGGATATCCTATCATCTTTTTCAAAAGATGTTGGGATTTTATTAAAACTGATGTTTTTTCTGTTTTGCAGGAATTCCATTCTTCTAATTCTTTCTCTGGGCTAATCAATATTACATATATTGCGCTGATTCCAAAAGGAGAGCAAACTGAAACAGTTAAAGACTATAGACCTATTAGTCTGTTGTCCAGTATTTACAAGATTGTTGCAAAGGTCCTAACGAATAGGTTGAAGGGAGTTATAGAGAAGGTCATTTCGTGCAATCAAGCGGCGTTTTTAAAAGGTAGACAGATTCATGATGGTGCACTTATTGCTAATGAGTTGGTCGACATTAAACTTCGAGAAGGAAATAATGGTTTGATTGTGAAGCTTGATCTTGAGAAAGCTTTTGATAGGTTATGCTGGTCATACCTAGACTCGGTACTTCAAGCTATGGGTTTCGGCTCTAAATGGAGAGGATGGATCAAAAGGTGTGTATCCTCAGTTTCCTTTTCTGTCATCATCAATGGTGGTGTTTTTGGGAAGATCAGAAGTAGTCGTGGAGTGCGTCAAGGTGATCCTTTATCACCCCTGTTGTTTAACATTGCCATGGAAGGGTTGAGCAGACTTCTTTGTAAAGCAGAGGATCTGGGCTATATTCGAGGCTTTAATTATTCACCAACAAACACAATTTCTCACCTACAATATGCCGACGATACTATTGTTTTCATGGAAGCTAGTTGGGAACATTGTTACAATCTTTTCACTACTCTGCGGTGTTTTGAGGTAATATCAGGATTGAAGATAAATGGCAGTAAAACTAGGCTTGTGGCAGTTGGGGAGGTTGTGGATTTGCATATTTGGGCTCAAAGACTAGGTTGTAAAATAGATGTACTTCCTATTACGTATCTTGGTTTGCCATTAGGAATAAGTTACAAATCGCTGCATATTTGGGATCCGGTTTTAGAGAGGTTTGATAGAAGACTGAACTCTTGGATGAAGAGGCTGTTATCTAAAGGTGGGAGATTGATCTTGGTAAAATCAGTTCTCTCTGGTTTGCCAATATACTATTTCTCTCTTCTTCAAGCTCCTAAAGGTATTATTCTCAAACTAGAAAGCAAAATCAGAAAATTCCTTTGGAGTAAATCAGATGGTTCTGATGGAATGCATTGGGTTGCATGGCCTCAGCTTCTTAAACCCTTTGATCACGGTGGTTTGGACATTAAGAACCTAGAAGTCATGAATATTGCTCTTCTTCTCAAATGGTTATGGCGTTTCACTAAAGAAAAAGATAGCCTCTGGATGCAGGTGATACTCTTTAAATTTCATATCAACCCATCTTTTATTCTTGCGCAGCCAATTCAAATGACCTATGGAAGCAGCTGCTGGGTAGTAATCTCCAAACTAGCACCGGTTTTTGCGAAAAATTGTGATTTGCAGATTGGGAATGGTGGTAATATTTCTTTCTGGAATGACGTTTGGTGTGGGAATGTTTCGCTAGCTACCTCTTTCCCATTACTAGCTAAGGTGGCAGATAGCAGAGAGGGGTCTCTACAGGAACATGTCACTACTGTGATAGGCATGGAATGGAACATCAACTTCAAACGAATTCTGCGTGGTGATGAGGTAAATGAGTTATGCAATTTGCTGCTTCGTATTGGTAATGATCCTGCTGTTTTCCTCTCTAATCAAAGTGGTGTGACTTGGAAGTCTGCAAAAGCAATTTTTACGGTAAAAGAGTGTTATCTTTGGTTGCTGAAAGAGTGGTTTCTGATTGGAACTAACCCTTGCCTAAACAGCGGCTTTGTATGGTATTCAAGAATCCCTTTAAGAATCTGTTTTTTTGTGTGGCAAACGTACCTAAATAAAGTGGGTACTAGGGATAATCTAGCAAGGAGAGGAATTGTTACCTCAGGGGTGTGTGAACTGTGTACTACGTCTGCAGAAACTGTCAACCATCTTTTTCTCGAATGCAGCTATACAAATTCTATATGGAGCTCGGTAATCCCTGTAATACACGGCTGGAGTTGGACTATGCCGTTAACTTTCTCTGAATTGGTGGAATACTGGGCTAAGGAGAGTTTCTTTGGTTCAGGTGCTATCATCTGGAGGTTTTTACTGCATGCGACTTTATGGCAGGTCTGGAAGGAGAGGAATGATCGGATTTTCTCACAAAAGTCGCAGTCCGTGGAGAAGGTGGTATGCAGTATTAAGGCAGTCGTGTTTTCTTGGCTTAAAGTCTTCCATCCAGAAATCAACCATCCTTTTACAGAGTGGGTCTTCAACTGGGATACTCTCTTTCTTAGGCAACCTCCATAGCTGTTATATTTTGAGTTTTGCATGTATTTTAAGCTCTTTTGATCTCTGATCTGTGAGCTATTTTTGTATATTTGTACAGTCTTTTTTTCAATATAAATCCAATTTTCAAAAAAAAAAATCACTCAATGACTTTACTACTGTAAGTAATACAGTAGCTAATCCATATTTTCATTTTGCTTAAAGAACCATCATCAATTGCGTACGTCAATGGAGGTCACATAATATTGGACAAAGGAAACAGATAATTTGGTAGCTAATCTCTAAGTTTTAGTCAATACAGTTTGTTTGTTTGTTAGAATGTGGAAGGAATTATTTCACACAACTCATTTCTTCAATGTTTCATTCAATCAAAAGAAGAAGAACCAGAAAATTCCATGTTACCCTATAGTCAATTTATCCTCTTTTAGGGGACCCCTTGCCTTGTAGAGGGAAAAACAAAATCAACACAATCGTATCTTTTAAGCATGGCTAATTCGGGGGCTAGCCAGTTTTTAATGGGGGCGAAGGCGAATCCAAAATAGGGTCACAATGAAGTAAAGAGGTCATCCCATATGAAATATATTTTTTTAAATACAAAACAACCCTTGATTAGTAGAGATTAATGATATGATTAGATGTTAACTAAATTTGATTAGCAAAATTTTGGAGGGAAAATTAGTGAAATGATTATGTTTAGGATAAAAATTTGTATGATTATTATTGTTGAGAGAGAGAGGGAAGTGAAGAAAAAGAAGGAGGTTTTGGAGGGAGGGAAAAAGGTGAGTTTTCATCAAAAATGGGTGATTTGGGAACTCAAATCGATGTGGGTGAAGCTTCAAACGGTAGAGATCAACCTCAAACGAAAGAAATGAAAATGGTGATGTTGCATGATCCACGAATTTTAAATGATGAAGAACGGAAAGCTCTTGCTTATGAAGATCCTATGGAGGGAAAAGAAGACCAAGAACACTCACATGATGAATCCACAGATGAAGACAATGAGGTATGCTTTCTAAAATGACATTTTCGTGTGTTGAATCAATGGGAATGCTAGAACTATTGAAACCCATGACGAACAATCGTCAAGCAATATGTCCAGAATTTGACGATATTCCTGAAATCGTCACGCAACACATGACGAGCTTGCCGAGTCTGTGTAAAAACACACTCAGAGATGATAACTCGTCATGGTGCAGCAATAACCTTGACGAGTTTGTAGCATGGGAAAGAGAACGTACTATTTTCTTCGGTAAGTCGACGAGGTTTTAGGTAAAATCTTGACGATTATGGGTAAGAGAAATCCATTGATCTGGTTGAAAAACTCAGTAACTCGTCAAGGTGGTCGTAGAACATATGACGACACAACCCTACTTATGACTAAATCGTCATGCAGATATCAAACCTATGACGATTTTTTCTGTTACATTTCCAACAATTGTTTGGTTTGCAGGACTCTGGTGATGACGATGGAGTGATAATCCGTCACATCCATCACCACGGTTTCAAAGGAGCTAACCAAAAAAGAAGTAATTGCCCATGGGATGCGGATGAGGATATGGATCTTGTGAAGAGCTTCATTCCTATATATCATGAACGACCCAAAGAAAAATATTCAATGTTTTGGAAGAGAGTGAAGCAAATATACAAAGGACGCACCTCGAATACTAGACGTCGCAATTGGGTTCAGTTGGCTAATAGATTCGCCCACATAAAGTCGCATATCCGTGAGCATTATATAGTCCTTAATATGGTCCAAGAGACACAGGAGGACGGTGATAGGCCGATTGACGTGGTGAGTAGCTCAACATGCTTTCGGGATAGTATTTCATCACTAGATATACACATGCGCACTAACTTAATTTGTGCTAATTACAGATCAGAGAATTTGTGTACGTTTGGGATGAGCGTAATGGCGATGGCGAGTACTGGTACAAGGAGCACAATACAAAGCTAAAGAAAAAAGCTCCTAAGTTCGTTAAGGGAGTGTTATTTGATGATGAAGACTTGGCTTACTAGCTTATTATGCAATCGTTGTTAACCACTTTTTGAATACTAGAGAGGGTAATATGTTTTGTGAATTGTGCTTATGAAGTGAGCTCCCCTATGTCCCAACATTTTGCGGGTTTTGAACCTATATGGTAAATCGGCATGGTTTATGCCTAAACTGTGCCGACACTGAAGAAAATATGTATACACTGTAACTGTGAACTTATCGTCATGGTTTAACATACTACCGTGTGATGACTCAGTTTGTAATTTTCAAAAAATTTGACCGTTGGGGTCTTGTTCTATAAAAAGAAACTCATCTCCAACACAACTTACCTCAAACTTCTTTTCTTCTCATTGTTCCAAAATACCAAAACAAGTTTCTTGTTCATTTAAAGGTGACAAATTGCCGGATATGGTGATGGAGTATGGGAAGAGAGCGAGGATGTAGAGCTTGTCAAATCATTCGTTAGGGCATTCATTGAAAGACCATATGAAATGTACTCTATGTTTTGGAAGAGGGTTAAGGAATTCTTAGAACAACACTACGGCAATTATAACCGGCGCAAATGGACACATCTTGCTTTCCGCTTCGAACGTATGAAAAGGGATATCATCGGGTATTAAAAGATTGTGGAAATCTTTAACGAACACTACCCTCAATCTTCTCGCAAATTCAAGGTGAGTAGTTATCTAGTTTCTTAAAATTTGCTAACGAAATTTTGTATATGTTAATCTAACATGTCACTCATTCACCTCTAGAAAGAAAGAATCAATGCCCTATGGGAAATTCGTAATGGTGAACGTGCGTGGATGTTCGGGAAGTGTTTGAAAGTGTTGAACAAACGTGCTCCAAGGTTCATGTCCGATTATATTATGTACGAATTTAGCGACGACGCGTACTAGGTGGTGTTCTTTAGAAAAGAAATGATGTAATGTGCTTTTCCTACTAGAAATGTAATGTGGTTTTCTACCTTATGTTAATGAAATGAACCTTCTTGTGAAAATCGTCATGAAAATTACATACGCAATGCTAAATCGTCAAGAAAACACCAAATTTTATAAACAATCGTACTGCTTTTGAATTCTATCTTGACGAATTCTAAATTAGAAAACGAAAATCGTCAAGTTAGCCTACCATACCATGACGATATAGGATCTCCAAAAATATAGTCCCTGTCCAAATTTTAAGGAAAATCGTAATGGTTTTAGGCAAAATGCGTGACGATAACTAACGAAAAATTACAAATCGACAAGGACTTTATCATTACCTTGACGAGTTAGCGTTAATAATTTGAGCAACAATCAAGGAATACCAATATTATTCAAAACAAGATAAGATGCATTACATAAAAACAAATAAAAATCAAAGCATTACATAGTTAATTCCAATTGATCTTACGTGAAGACACTTACTCTTTATTATAACAATTATTAAGAAAAGTGTTAAGGAGACGGTAATGTTGTTCGAACTCGAAGTTCTTTCCTTTCCAACGAGCCCATTCCTTCAATGCCCTAGCCAGAATTTCATCATCGGTATCTTCCTTGAAAATATCTCGGATCAATCTCCTCAGGTGCATAAATTCGTCGACATTTTTGTGTATTACACTCCATCGCGCCGACAACCCATTTACATCTCGTTCAAATTGGGTACATTGTTCGTCGAAGGATTCTTTAACGTAACTCCACAATAGTCCCCAATTGATCCCAAAACGACTCCGTTTAACTTCAGCCGGTTTTGGATAGTACAACATGAGATATCTACAAAAACAATGATCTTCATGCCACGTAAATGGAGCACAAGTTGGTTTCTTTCGTGTTGAGCGAGGAGGAGATAATGGTTTTTGAGATGGAGTACACTTATAATAATATTCATGAACTATCTTATGAGTGATGTTTCGATATTGAGATCTGCGAGGAGGAGATGCCGGAGGAGGACTATCTTCGAGATTTGCGGTTTCTGAGGATGCACCTGACATTGTAGAAGTGAAAAAAAAAACAAAAATAAACTAGATTGATTGGGATGATTGTTTGGGATGAAAGGTTCTCTTTATGTAGATAAGTTCCCAACGGATATATTTTTTCAAAAAACTAGTCGTTATGGAGTGTAGACCGAGTGTAAGGAAAAATACAATGGAAAAATTCTTATAAGTTTTAAAGAATCGTCAAGTAAATTTGAAACTTCTTGACGATATTCCACGAAATCGTCAAGGTAATTTGTAACTCCTTGACGATTTAGAATTTGAATCCAGCTTTTGGGACCTGTAAATATTTGTGAAATCGGCAAGGAATTGCCTGAACCCTGACGATTTATGCATATAAATTTCAAACAAATTCATACTTGCATTTAAACCAAGCTCCGTCCAAACATCTTAAGTGTCATGAGGAAGAAACCATGACGAAATCCAAAATAAACATACCAAACCATAATATCATCCTAACACACATTGGTAAAATCAACCACTACCCTCACCTTCGCCACGACCACGACCCTTGGCACGAGCTCTTTTGGAAGTTTCTCCTCGCTTACTCTCCTGAGTGGCAGTAGCTGAAGGACAAACTCTCTTCCTTGCATTGGCTACTTTTTTAAACATGTTGGTAGCCTCAGGAATATGCAAGTGTCTTAGGTGATCAATATGAAGCTCTAGTTCTGTAGGAGTCATGCCCTCTCCATGGTCCACCTTATTTGTCAGTGGCTTCAACACAACATCCAAACGCTCCATCTATTTTAAGGAATACCAAGTAAGTCATACAGACATAAATTTGGTTCACAATTTAAACAACAAAAGAGAGACCAAAAAAACTTACGAATAGCTTGTATAAGGAAGAATCATCAAGAGAAGGTGCAGTAGTGATCTTTTTTCCTTTGCCACGACCACGCTGGACAACTTGTTCCCTACGAATTACACGGCCGTGACTCCAACGGTTGTACCACTCCATGTAATCATCCGCGCACTCATAACCATCGACGACAGCATCCCACGTCCATCCTACTTTATGATGTTGTCGTTCGTTCCATTGATCAACTGATATGGTTTTTTTGTAGACAACCGTGATTGATTTTGTGTCGCTGTGGCTTTCCTTGACGTCAACTGGGTTTTCTGCAGCGTCATGATCTCTTTCTAACCCTTCTTCGGGACTTTCTTGTATAAACCCAAGTTGTCTCATGAATCTCGCCGGGGCATGCATTGTGTGTCCAAGAGGGTGAAACAAGGGGCCATCGTACTTATAGTGTGGGTCCCTCTCCTCAATGAAACCCTTCTCCCTATTCTCTCTGTAGGGGTCAAAGACTACATCACTTACCTTCATGTTGTCCAACCTCTCTCGGACCGTTAGAAGCCAACCTTTCTTGCCCCTTTCTTGATCCCCAGTGAAGATATACTTGTGCCCTCTCGCCATTCCCGGTTTCCACTTTTTCGTGTTGATTTTCCAATCCTCATGGCCTTCCATCAACTTTGGGAAGTGTTCATATATCCACACCTAAGATCAATGACACATATGTATATATTGTCACGTTGATGGAATCAAGAATTTGACATTCAAAAGTGAAAAACAAAATGCATAATTACCTGCAGTAGAGATGTGTTGCCATTGAGTTGGGAAGTGAAGCTTCTTGATGCCTTTCTCAGCTCGGTGTTTAGGTGTGAGACAATTGCGGTAGCCCACGAATACTCTGCAATCTTATCCAAAGGATCCAGTAGCTGCAAGAAGTTCGCATTCACCCTGTTCCCGGCAGAAGACGGAAATATACAAATGGATAAGACGTATAACAGATAAGCCGCTGCCGAAGCTTTGACTTCCTTCTCATCCAGAGGCCCCCCTTTGGATTTTTCTTTAGCAAGGGTTCCTTCATACCTTGCCCTCAATTTCACAAGGTTGATCTCCCTAATCCTTTTTTTTGTTGTTGTACTCTTCATGAAGAAAAAGTCAATTTCCGCAGGAGTCCAATCAAACAAGTTCTTGCACAATTCATCAAGCTTGGTAAAATCGAGTCTTTTGATGTACCCATCGCTGGTAGACTTCCCGGAAATTGACAATTTCAGAATCTGTTGAGCGTCGTCGGGAATGATCGCCATCTCCCCGAATGGAAAGAGCATGGTGTCTCTTTCCGGATAATACCTCTCGCACATTGCCGAAACTGTCTCTACGTCATAGTTCACAACCGAATTCTCTACAGCACCATACAAACCAGAAGCTTTAATAATTTTTTGGACCCCATCACATTCCTTTTCAAAATCCCACTTCCTCATATTCTTATAATTAGTTTGGCGCCTAAGAAGACGCCAAGCGTTCTTATGATCCTGAAAGATGAAAACAAAAAGGGATATATTAACATCTAACCTAAGATATCAACACAATAAAACACAAAAGAAGTTGACATTAACATTACCAAGGTGGAGTAGATGGTACAAGCCCACGAATCCTTGTAACCAAAGAGAACTTTTCCACCATCCGCAGGTAACCCATGAGGTCCTCCCTCTATTATGAGGTGTGGTGCGGGAAGGTGCGCAGCTCTCTCCCTCGGTTTCTTCTTCACCTTTCCCTTGCCCTCAACGACATCCCCATTTCTCTCATTATCTTCAGGGTGTTCATTTTGAACACCTTTATCATTACCCTCTTCTTCTTCTTCTTCACCCTCTTTTTCTTCTTCATCTTCTTCACCCTCTTTGGTGACTTCATCTTCTTCACCCTCTTTGGTGGCTTCATCTTCTTCACCCTCTTTGGTGCCTTCATCCTCAACATCATTGCCATGTTCATTTTGGTCGGGTTCAACATCATCACCACCGTTATGATGGTTGCCACCGGGTTCGGGGATAGAAGAAGGAGTGGGACACGGCATTGAGGAAAAAGCCGCTACATCTTGTGTGGTAAGACCACGAAAATTTCCCGCTCCCAAATACTTTATTCTGCGAGGTTCTGATGGGGGAGTGTCAAGGGGGAGTTTGATCTTCTTCATCTCTTTCAACCTAACAACACAAAGATTAAAAACATTTATTAACATCAAACTCGTCAAGGTTATACAGCATACTACGACGATTTAAAAATTTATGAAGCAAATCGTCAAGGTTTTGGGAAATACTTGACGATTCACAAGTGAAACAGAAATTCTCGTCAAGGTTTGATGCCCAAAAGCATGACGAGTTTTCCTAAAATTGGGACAGTGAGCATGTTTTGGGAGGAGCAAAATCGTCAAGGTATTCCAGCCTATCTTGACGATCTGAATTCACCTTATTCCACCAAAATGCAAAACCATATCGTCAAGCTAATCCAAAAAGCTTTCCGATTT
>JAJJMA010028485.1:7161-17341 GCA_023529015.1 Papaver nudicaule
CAAATCTACAGCTCCTACATATACCATAGAAAAAGTGGAGGGTAGCATTGGTGAGACATGTCTTATAAGGTTTCACGCAGGGCCTCCATACGAGGACATAGTAAGTTCTATTGCTGTCCTTCATATTATTAATTTTAAATGAAACTGGTACATCCAGAGATAAATTAGTAACTCGATTGTGTTGCTAATGCAGGGATTTAAAATTGTTAACAAAGAGTGGGAGTACTCGCACAAAAAGGGTTTCAAATGTACTTTTGAACGGGGAATCTTGCATGTATACTTCAACTTCAGTCGTTATTGGTACCGGAAATAAGTTCAAGCAGCACCCATGGTAGCACTAAGGATCGTTTGGAAGTAAACCAGACTTGTATTACGGGAAGGTACTAAAGTAAGCCCATTTGCATAATATCTCTAGCTAATATAGAAATTTTATTGCAATTATCTTTTTTACAAAATGATCATTAATAAGGGCAGCTATAAGATTTACTGAAATCCATCAGACGCTTTAGTATCTTGATACTTTTATGATGGTTTATCCGATGTCAGTAAACAATATTTGAGGATATTTTATAACATCATTTCATTAGAATAAATGAGGGCCTCATCGTTATCTTGTATTGGTTTTTCCTGGGCAGAACAAGTATACAACAAAAGGGATGGAGGTGAAATGAAATCCACCCTTTTGAGTCTCATCTATTACAACTGGTTCTAAATCTGTTGAAGGAATCTCTACAGCATGTCAAACCCTGAGAAGATTAAAGATGTTGAGCTCTATATTTACTGCTACTGTTTCCCTTCACCAACGGTTACAGCTGCCTCGTAAATGTCTCATCTTGAATCTCAAGGTAAAGAACTCACTAATTTTGCTCACAAGTATGTATCTGGAAGACTGGAATGCTGTTGGTGATGGATAACTCATGTTTGCATCATGTTTGTATCTGGAAGACTGGAAGTAGCCAGTTCAATGCAGATTCTTAAGCTTTCCTTGACAAGGTGAGAGGTCCTGTTGAAGTGAACCTGTCATCGGTTCACGGTAATAAAGTCTCCCTTGACCAGTTATGGGTCCGTTGTTTGTTTCTTGGCCAATGACCTTATGCCACGTCATATCAAGTTTAACACGTGGTCATGGTGCAAGATTTGAGGTAAAGGACCACCCATGATGAATAGATCTCAGCCTCATAAGTATCCCTCAATACTGTACCTAACATTTCAGTTTGGTAGCCATTTAAAACACAGATTCAAAAGAGATTGGCTTTGGGCAAAAGAGAAAAGGAGAGGAGGCGGAAATCACAAAGAGAGATAGCTTCACCTTCTGATAATCCACATGAATTCCACTTTCAGCATCATCCATTTGTATATCCTTGATGAGTGAATTCATTTGGATTATAAGACGATGATGTTATCCCTGCTTCCAAAAAGAAAAATGAAATTCAATTTTCAGAACCTTATCAGAAAATCCAATCCTAACCTTACTCAAAAGTTACAAATTCATCAGCTTTGCATCTCAGAAAACCCTAGACCCCCAAATTCGATGTATTCAAAATCTAAATCTCAAGGAAAAGATCATGCTTTGTGATATTATATGGAGAAAACCGATTGTACCCATCAGTTAATCTCCAAGGGTCCGAGTAAAAAAGTTAAGCACAATTTTAACGGTAATCAGTATAGTACTAGTTTTCCTTATTTTGGTTGGTTTCTATTTCTAGTTTTTTTTATAAACACTATAAATAAATACGTATATTTTGTTTAGCTATTTTGCCAATACAGGAACTCAAAACCTTAATTCTGCAACGATGAATCCTCCTCCTCCTAGAAACCCTAATCCCCCCAAAATTCATACAGAAATTGATGGAGGAATTCTGAGAAATGCTCCTATGGGTCCTCCTCCTGCTAAGAACCCTAATCCCCCCAAAGTTCATACAGAAGCTGATGGAGGAATTCAGAAAAACACCTCTATGGGTCCTCCCCCTCCTAAAAACCCTAATCCTCCCAAAATTCTTACAGACACTGATGGAGGAATTCAGAGAAACACTACTATGGGTCCTCCCCCTCCTAAAAACCCCAATCTCCCCAAAATTCATACAGAAATTGATGGAGGAATTCAGGAAAACTCTACCCCCTGTACTGCTGCAACCACTTCGACTACAAGTACCACTGCCAAGTCTAGTGAACCTGTTAATGTTGCAGTTCCATATACAATTCCTTCATGGAGTGCCGCACCTTGTCATCCTTTCTTTGTTGAGGTTCTTAAGGATGGATCGATAATTGACAAGTACGATGTGTTTACGAAGGGGGCATATATGTTTGGGCGTGCTGATCTATGTGATTTTGTTCTTGATCACCCAACAGTTTCTAGATTTCATGCTGTTCTCCAGTTTAAACAGAGCGGCGAAGCGTACCTTTATGATCTTGCAAGTACGCATGGTACTTCCATCAATAAGAAGCAGGTGAAGAAAAAGACTTACACGGACTTGCATGTTGGTGATGTGGTGCGATTTGGCTTGTCTTCTCGAATGTACATATTTCAAGGGCCTTCTGAGCTGATGCCACCGGAAACTGACCTTAGTGAGATTAGAAGTGCTGCTAAAATTCGTCAGGAAGTCAAAGATCGTGAAGAATCACTTCGACGAGCTAAACTGGAAGCATCTGTAGCTGATGGTATCTCTTGGGGTCTCTCAGAAGATGCAATTGAAGAAGCTGAGGAGGTTACAGAAGAAATTACCTGGCAAACCTACAGAGGGCAGCTTACTGAGAGGCAGGAGAAGACACGTGAAAAAATTATCAAACGAACTGAGAAGATAGCGCATATGAAGAAAGAGATTGATGCAATTCGATCAAAGGACATATCTCAAGGTGGATTAACACAAGGCCAACAAACTCAGATTGCTCGGAATGAACAACGAATGTCTCAGATCTTGGAAGAACTTGAAAGCTTGGAAGAGACCCTGAATGAGAGTATCCAAGAAAGTCTAGGGGCACCCAGTGGAAAAAGACAAAGTAAGAACAAAGGAGCCATAGAGGATGAAGATGAAGCTTCGAGCGATGAGGATGACTTCTACGACCGTACAAAGAAGAAGAAGCCCATACAGAAAGCTGGTGAAAGCAAGTCAGTTGAAACAGCTGATACTCTTCTTGATAAGAAAGATGCCATCATAAGTGAAATGGAGAGCAAAACAAGCTTATTGTTGAGTGAGAAAAATAAAGTACTGATACCAGAAGTTGAGCAAACAATGGAAAGTGGAGATGCCCTTGATGCTTACATGACTGGGCTATCATCCCAACTAGTTGTTGATACTACCGCACAACTTCAGGCAGAAATATCTTCTCTTCAGATAGAGCTCGACAGAATCCTCTACTTGCTGAAAATTGCAGATCCTACAGGAGAAGCTTCTAAGAGAAGAATATCAAAAACTGAGCTGTCAAAATCTAACGAAGCTGGTGGTATGTGTCCTGTCACAGAAAAACTACCAGTAGAAAAAAAGAAGAGCGCTACTGCATTACAGAAGCCAAAAAATGGTCCGGTCCTGAAAATAGATAGTCCTAGCATCACTACTACAGTAACTACACAAGAACCTAAGACTGGAGTCAAAGAAAGTAAACCTGCTGTTTACATGGAAACCAAACCTGTATGGATTGGAGCCACAGATGACATAAAAACGATAGATTCTCAACCAATGGAAATTCCATTGGATACAAGCGAGCCAGATCAATTTGTTGACTATAAAGATAGGAAGACGATTCTTGCAAAGGTAAGTAATTCTTCTGTAAATTCGGGTTTGGAGATTGAAGATGCTGCCCCTGGTTTGATTATAAGGAAAAGGAAGCATGCGGAGCAACCTAAAGAACATGATGATAAAGCTCCTGAAACAACGGCATCTATGTCTGTGGAAACTGCATCGACGGCTGCCGATGCTGTGGCATTGTTACTGAAACACAAAAAAGGGTATTTGGCACCGGAAGATCGCGAAAGTACCAAAACTGTTGCTTATCCCAATAAGTCCAGAAGAGTTGTTGGCCCTGAGAGACCTAAATTTCTTGAGAATGATAATCCAGACTATGAGACTTGGGTGCCTCCAGAAGGACAATCTGGCGATGGGAGGACTTCGTTGAATGAACGCTATGGTTACTAATTTAGCACTCTCGTTTGCGCCGTTTCTCTCTAGTTTAGGTCTGAGAAAGCAAGGCATCACTGGCGCTAACAGAAAACAGGGAGACAGGGGGACATTTCTACAGCCAAAAGTGAACAACCAAAGACTAAAGCCCATCGCCTTTGAAGATTTTATGGGGGAACATATGGAATCAGGTTTTCTATGAAATATGCTACATGTATGATTCAAAATAGCTTTCAAAACACATCTTTTGTGCCTTTGAAATTGTTAGTTCATTGGGTAAATTGTATGTCTTTTCTTAAGACGATCCAATTTAGATTTTCTCCATATCTATGGAGAAGGGAACTCAGTAGCGAGGAGTTTGCCAAAGGGTGACATTGATTGTTGGTGGAATCAGCCACTTGATTTGAACTGCTGTGGGGGAGGGACAGGCCCTCTTCCTGCTTATAGATTCAGATATTTTGTAGTCCTTTTTCTTTTCTTTCAATTTTGTTTCCGAAAACACTTTGCGGACACCGGATTTTGACACCAAAATCTGGACACCGCTATGTGTCACAAGGGGGGGGCTGCTGATCTTGGGGTGGGGTCGGGTGGGATGGGAATGAACGGTGGATCTTGGTGCCACATAGCGGTGTCGTGACCCGGTGTTCAAATCCGGTGTCACTGTAGCACGACTGTTTTGTTTCCTTGGAGTTTAGGAAGAAAAACCAGGCTATTTTGAGGGCGAGGCTATTTTGAGGGCGAGCACTACGTCAAATATCCCATCCCAGTTTATGAGGGGTGCTAAAACTTTGTGCAAATACTAAAAAGTCCCTACGCTAATTTTACTATTAATTGAACTACATAACTAATCAAAAAAACACCAAAACAAATACCCTCTTCTATATATCCTTATCAACAAACACTCTTCTTCTCTCTATTTCATTTCTTACTCTCTAAAATCCATTTTCAAAAAAAATTAACACATTCAAAATTCAGACTTTGAAGAAGCTTGGTTTGTTGATTAACATATATTGTTGATTAACTTACGTTACAAACAAAGATGGTTGTTCAAACACAATCGAATAATGGTTTATTGGTTTATGTGAGAAGAAGAAGAAGAGGAAGAGTTTCATCAAGATCAAGTGTTGTGGAACAACCCGAGCTTGAAGAACCACAAGAACAACAACCCAACAGCCATTCATGGATGAGTCTCCAATTAGGAGGTTAGTTTACTACAAACACTGTGATTCGCATGATAATAGTAAATTTTTTTGTAGTTACAGAAGAACAATCGTCGAGGTATATCTCAAAACCATGCCGATTGTTCATGTTCTGGGTACAAAATTTGCAGAACTCGTCATGATCGATGAACTTATCATGACGACTTAGACAAACATACCATGTCGTATATGCTCGGTTCCTTAAGTCGTAGAGGTTACATATAGGTCTGTGACTCATATTCTGGGTACGAAAATTTGCAACTCGTCATGATCAGGGAACTTATCCTGACGATTTGTTTCCTTTATTTCATGCCGTATTTGTTTTGATTTATTTGGTCGTAAAGGTTTAATATAGGTATGTGACGATTTTCCAGTTAGAAAAAGCAAAAATGGTTATACTTTACTTTTTGTAGTCGTCACATTTGTATACAAAAGCATGACGATGTGTTTGTTAGGTAGAGAGTCGTCAAGTTGTTCATCCTTACCGTGACGATATTGATGCATGGTCTTTGTTATGCTATACAGCCTTGGAGAGCCGAGTTCTCCACAGAGTGAGCTAGTTCCATTACCACTCCCACTACTAACCGAGGAAAACGTTGCTGAACATAACTTTGTTTTCATACCATTGTTTTCAACACGTCAATCTTCGACGAAGAAGAGTTGGTGACATGGAACCGTTGCTTCGTTGTTTTTGTTCAACCTGTCTAAGGGTGATACGCCACAACAACATGATTGAGAGATCTGGGGATGTAACCAGATCTGGGCGTGTTATCAATCCTAATGAGTGAACTTAGAAGAATCTTTCCTTAAAGTGTTTTCAATTTCTTTAGTTGTTGAATTACTAAATTGTTAGTTAAACTTTTGTTCCCTAAATTCTATGTAGTTGGTTTGTGTGCTCTCGTACATTCTACTTATTATTATGTTAGTGATGATTTTGTTATTTTGTCGTACATTCCACCAAATCGTCATAATATTAACCACATGTAAGGGTAGAAAATACCTACCCGATATAAAAGCATCCTAGATGAGCTGTTGTATAAAAAGAATGCAGCTGAGATGTCCTGGATCAGCGAGTAACAAGACAGGCGACATAAGAATCAGCGAGGAAGGTATCAACGAGTAGGGTACCAGCGAGCAGGGATTCAACGAGTAAAAGACCCATCGCCAATAGTTAGGTGATAATTAGGTGAAATTTAGGTGAGCATTCAAGAGAAGTCAGAACGGATACATTGTTAGGTTGACTGGTTGACCCAGTGGAAGATACGTCATCAACCTTATCTCCAAGAAGATTCTCTCGCCTATGCTTGTTAAGTATGGAATGAACTCGCCGAGGTATATGTGTCGGCGAGTCATGACAAATAGTGTCAGTCTAACTTTGTTTGTATTAGTTGTTTACCACTATGTAAAAGGTCTATAAATAGTGAACTAACCTACTGAGGAAGGGGTTGGACACATTTGGGATTGGTCTGGAGAGAGGAAAAGTATCAGGCTTGCTCTCTACAGCCCAAGACTAAAGTTAGGGTTCTTATTTGAGGAACAAAACATAGAAGGTTAACAAGGTAATGGAGTGTTGTAATCATACTTATATTAGTGGAATCCTTGGATGTAGTCCTTACTTATGGGCGAACCAAGTAAATCATCTTGTCAAGTATCTCTAACTCTTATCTCTTTTACATTCCTTATGATTGTTGTATGGATGCTTGTTTGGGAATGATTGTGTGTATGTTGGAGTATCATATTTGGGTGTACTGTGTAAGATCTAACCATTGGGATTTTACACAGTTACACCACAACCTTGACAATATATTTCATGGTCATTGTTATTTTTTCAAGCCTCGAAAAGCTCAGCCCTCCTCGGTATCCATTAGGTTCAGAGGTTGATCCTGAACCCCTACTACCAATGCGCCTTGATCATCCACTTGCGATTGAGACACGACGTCAAATGAATGAACTCATTGATCGACCTCCCCCACGACGATTGCGGGGGGATTATGTTCCTGAATATCTTCCTGCCCCCAGCCGTCGTCAGTATCCAGTAATTCCATTTGCTTCAGAGCTTTATCATCAAAACCCACCACCAATTCGCGAGGATGATCCACGTGTGATTCATCAACGTCATCTGTATACACTACGTCAGGAAAAGCCCCACTATAGTTGTTGTTGTATTGAATGTGATAGGGTTGTACGCATCAACATGATTCGCGGCCAAAAGATGGTGGATACGAAGGGACGACGCGTCTTTAATCTTTATGAATGAACTTATGGCAACCTTTCCCTACATATTTTGTATTAGCTTTAGTTGTTGAATTGGGTTATTTTGTTTGTTGAATTAGTTAAATTTTTCTATTAAGTTAATCTGGTATGCTACAGGTATATTATACATTCATTTGCAGACGTTTGAGGTTTTCATTACGGTGGTAACCATTAAATTATAATGACTCAAACTCTGCACATAAATCGTCAAATAATCAGAAACAACCGTGACGAAAAAGCTGAAATCGTCAGGTTGTGTTTATAAAACTTGACGATTTATGTTGCAGTTTGAACCTACTCTGTATGAGTTTCATACGAAATCGTTATAGTTTACATCTATACTATGACGATTTATTGTGGTTTAAAGTCGTGTCATTTTGTTATATCCTATTAGCCTGACGATTTGCTGATATAAACAAGATGTCGTCACATATATTGTCAAACTTAACGATTTGGTTCCTTTTCAGTTCCAATTGAAATTCATAATCAAACTAGCCTAGCTACCATGTAGAATATAAGCTTCAAAATAAAACATTTATACCTACAATCAAACCTTATGAGTAGTCTTTAAATGAAATACATGCCGATAATAGAAGATGAAACACACCACTTTCTTAACAATAAAGGGTCATAGACTCATAGGTGTTTCTTTGCCTTAGCTTAGGGTTGCCTGATCTTCAAATCCTCCTTTGGACTCGATCTTCATATCCTGGTGGAGGTGGGAGTGGGCGAGACATGTAACCCAAGATGGGCATCTTTTCAACCATCTTCATCCAATGTGTAGCTATCACTCTGGAACGGTGTGCAGGATCATTTGGAAGAGGAACTCCTTCATCTCCATATTTGTCGGATCCCGTCACGAATATTCTGCCCTTATTGAGGATAGCATAACCCTCCATTGCCTTGTCGTGTCCCTGTGTTCCATACCCAGCTAAGACCGCCCAAGTTGGGTCATCAAAGATTTCTTTCCAACTAGGCGAAACCTCAAATGGTTCATCCACACTGTTGACGATTGCGGCAGGATCACGAGACAGGGGTCCCAACATGGGTAACAAACCAACGTTGTTCATCCAATGCACGTCAATCATGCGTTCGGCAAGTCTTTCATCTCGAGGTAGAGAAATTGCAGCATGTCGCTTCCCTTCCGCACCTACAATAAAAAAAATTTCAAGAAAAATTGTCATTCCCTCAACACAATATTCCCATCCATATATAATTCATTCCCGCCAGAGATCAACCAAGATGGATCCATGACATTAGGCTTTTTTTCATGCTCATCTTGATAATCGTTCCCCTTTGGAGCATGTTAACAAAATCCACTAGGTTGACCTCCATCTTTTGCATAACCACCACTACTTGAACCAATTTCTTGATTGCATATGGCCATAATGATCGATAGAGTATGAAGGATTGATTGAGATAAAAGATGAACAATTGTAAAATTAAGGTTTGCGCTGAAAATGGAGGAGAGTAAAGATAGATGTCGTTTTTGTTTTGGCTTTTAAAGGTTGAAATTAGGGTTGGGTTGTGATCCAACCACAATTAGGATGCTTTAAGTACCTACGTCGTCATGGTTATAAAAACGTATGTGACGATTCAAAGGATTTAGCCTAAAGTCGTATTTTAAGGCACTCAAAACATGACGACTTACATTTTAACGAGATACCATGACGATCGCATATTTTAAGTCGTCATATTAGGAACTCAAACCATGACGATTTAGGTTGTTCCAAATTCCCTTCTCTGCCCAAGTTCTGCGTAAACTCGTCAGGGTTTAACGAGATACCATGACGATCGCATATTTTAAGTCGTCATATTAGGCACTCAAACCATGACGATTTAGGTTGTTCCAAATTCCCTTTTCTGCCCAAGTTTTGAGTAAACTCGTCAGGGTTTGGACCCATAAGTATGACGATTACGTCTTCTGCCGTCATGGTTCTGGCAGTTACCTTGACGATTTGGGTTGTGTTCCTTTGAACTTTTGAAGACATTGTACTCAAAAAACTATGTAGTAAAGAAACACTTTAAAAAAAGTTATAAATACGTAATAAATTGGACTCCATAAGTTTGATTTTCACATACAATGTTCAAAATATAGTTGTCCAAACAACTCACGCACTACTTGTCAGGAATGATAATACTACGCAAAGCGTTATCGGTTATCGCCCAAAGTTGCAAAGAGAACTCGTAATCACTAGTGGAATTGGGCTGTTTTAGAACTGCTAGAAACAGTTCTAATAGTGAAATAAAGAACGGATCCAGTCAGTGCTTTTAACAGTTCTATTATTGTCGTCCTTTTCAAGTAGGACAGATTTTGTTTGTCTTTATAATAGAACTGACTTTACACGTTCTTAGTAAGAACTGTGAAAAGCAGTCCTTTAGTTAGATTTAAATAATAATAAAAGTAAAAGTGAACAACTAATTTCAACCCATTTCAGCAAATCTGATTGTGCTGAATTCCAATCATAGATTTCTGACTGAGATACATGATTCAGATTAAGCTAAATGACTCAGATCTGACTGAGCTGAAATGAAAATCTGAAACCGAATCTGATTTTATAAATCTAAGCCTATCACCATTCATAAATAACTCTGAATCCATTGTATTTTACATAG
>JAJJMA010028518.1:0-33679 GCA_023529015.1 Papaver nudicaule
ACAATCAAAAACTGCACCACAACAGTTAATTTAACAGATTATTAGTACTAAAATTGTTGTTCGATTTCAACCTAACTAGGGTTTTGTTTACTCGATTGATCAAAATTCCACAACAAAAACATGAAATTGGTGAAATTCGCATATGAATCTGAGAGAAAAAAAATACGAGAAATTCATTTACCGTGTTCTGGCGCAAGAGGATTGTAAGACTGTGTGATGACTGATGATGAACAGAGGAGGTATCAATGGAGGTTTTCACACGGAGGTACTTTGAAAAACGTTTCGGACAGTGTGTTTCTGGGCCGGACCCGATTTAAAAAGATCTTTGTGGGGTTAAAATTGTCATCTTGACTTCGAGAAACTATGAGATGCTAGCTGCTTTTTTTTTTTTTTTCCCGGAGGCCCAATCCTATGGGAAGGGCAAAACACTTGTTTTGCCTGGTTTGTCCCACTATAGAAGGGGCAAACACCAAAAATGATCAGGCAAACCGGCAGAGCTGTCTGTTTCACAGGCTAACAGGACAAAATAATGGTCGCTAGTGATTATCTCGGTCGAGAGACTCTTTTTCGACGGAGAGAAAGAAACACGACATCGATAGAAATAATCTCGACCTTGAGATTCTGAGCATCGATCGACGGTAATTCTTACAGCTGCTAAAATGCCTGCAACACACACCAATTGCTACCTCTATAAATACTTGCTTCCAAATCCATTTGAACTCACACCAATTCCTCCACTTCTTCATATAATTTTGGAAATATGGCCCGGACTCCAAATGATCTTCGTCGTCGTCGTGTTAGTATTCGCCGCCAGAGATTTACCCCAAATGAAGATGTCCAAATACGTAGAAATTATGTTTTTTGCACCCATGAACCAATGACTCGTGTGAACTTGAGAGACCAAACTTTATGGAAGTCAATTCATGAAAAGTTTGTACAACAGACCGGGAACCCTAAACTACGTTGTGTTAACTCATTGGTCGGTCGTTTTGCTAAGATTAACATGGAAGTAAGCAATTTTGCTTTTGTAGCTGTGGGAATCCATCGAGAAAGAGCCATTCGTGAGACAGAGGAGGATGTGTTGATAAGATCGATCGTTAGAGACATGGGAACTCCATAACGGAGGCAACCCGTTTCACTTCATTGGTTGTTTCCACATCCTTAAGATGTTGCCAAAATTTAAGCCATTCGGATTTTAGTTACTTGTATTAGTGCAATTTCAATTCTAATGAAGTCAATGTAGTATTTAAAGTTTAGATTGAATGAAAAAAAAAACTTAATGGAACGTAACATCAACGTTAATGAAAAGAAGAAAAAACATCAAAAATTCGAACAACATTCTCAAAAGTTTTTGCCGTCTACAAAGTAAACAAAAAAAATAAAACAACAAATAAACTGAAACAACATTCTCAAACAACATTTACTCTCCTAGTCGTCTTGTCTGTAATGTTAATGCTCCTCTAAGTTGGCCATATTGTTCAAGTTAAAATTGTTGACCATATCCACATCGAGTTGTGAAGCATCCCCTGGAGGTTGTGTAGCATCATCATCGTCACCAAATGGTTGCAAAAGAGGAACATCACTAACTGGTCGTTGAGGAAATGGCCGCCAGAGACTACTACCTCCTATGGACCTGGCTGAACAACAGTGGGAGTAAATAATGATTGATTCATAAAATCGTTGACGTCAATACCTGGGGTGTTAAACATTACTTGTTGAGGGTTCACCTGAACGGGAACATAGACATTCGATGTTGATGTTGTTGCACCTGCTGGAGTGCCAACAAGATGTTCGTAACTGACATCTATGGCTTGAGAGTCTTGGAATCCACCTCCAACCTGAGGCTGAGTCTCCTCTACCATCGTGTCATCCAACAAATTAGGGGTGCTTTCTCGGCTTCCTCGTCTTTGACCAAGTGGTAAACAACTAACACTTGGTCCATAACCTCGACTTCGTCCACTAACAACATGACTTCTTGTAACATTAGGACTTTGTTGAGTTGCAGGACTTTTTCCACTAGTACCAGTTCCACTTCGTCCTCCACCACCAGAGCTACCACCCAAGCCAGTCCCACCACCTATGTTACCATAAGTACAGCTTCCATCACCACTTCCACTACCTCTATCACCCTGACTGGATTCTTCATAAGGATTCTCATTCAAATCACCAGCATTCATGTTAAACCATTCCTGATGTTCTTCATGACGTCGATGTTGATCTCCAAGTTACATATGGCGGGGCTGCGTACATATATGTTATAACTCATAGCACCTAGCTTGATATTGATCTGGTGTAGCATTCACCCCAAAGTACGGTGTTTTCATGCCTTTTGTTGGAATAGTCACGTTGTACACCCCTACTTGATCATCCACAAATGGCGCCCACCAATTAATTAGTGGCATAAGCCCGGGCTCAGCTGCTTGTGTTGGATACATGTATGGATTTGACGGTGGAGGTTGTGATGGTAAAATATCACCTTCAGCGGGTGTTTTTACCTGCAAAAACAATGTACCGTCTCTGGGTACTTTCGTAGTGCTCGGAGATCAAAGTCGAACAAGACAAGCCTAAACCAAGGATGGCCGTTCCCGTCTTGCTTCGGTCACAGAGAGGATAGAGGTTGGTCTAGGGAGGGAAACAGCGAAGAAACTTGAGATCAGGTTGAGGATGTGTTTTGGGTGTAATAGTTCAAGATCTCCGTCGTGAAGTCGACTGGAAATCCCCAAGGCTAGGAACGTGTTTCGATTCTCAGGTGTTTTCTCTGAGGCTCTGGTTGTTTCTGTGTGTGTGTTCTAGATATTCTGAACGTTCCTAATGTTCTGCCTTGGAAGATAGAGGAAGCCTCTATTTATAGTGTTGAACTCACCCTGATCTCTCGACAGAGAAGGTGGAAGTCGTGGAAGAGTGGAGGAGTGAAGGACATGCGTTGGTTTCCGTAACTGTCTGAGTCGTGTGGAACCTGCCCACTCGCGTCTTCTCGTAACTGTCCACTATCTCCATCAGTTTCTTTCAACTGCCGTAGACCGCCAGACCAATACCCCTAAAGTTATCCCCCCGTGTGATGTTTTGATGTCTCGAGTGAGTGATACGCGGATATTGCGTAGTTTAGTTGAGTAGAGTAGAGTCGTACGACTACTTGTCGTAACCAACATGAGTGTAGTGCCTCCGGGACACGAGTGTAGGAGTGGCCTTGGCTGTTGGCCAAGGCCATAAGTATTTGAATGCGCTTTGGCGCTAGTTATGGTGGTTCCATGTCTCTTGGCGCCACGGCCTTGGCCTTTGGCCAAAGCCAACCTGTTGTGGCGCCATGGACTATGGCGCCACGGCCTTGGCTTTTGGCCAAGGCCAATCTTGGACGCGCTTTGGCGTTAGTCGTGTTAAGGGGGCGCCAGGGCTTATGGCGCCACGGCCTTGGTCTCTGGCCAAGGTCCACTTGTTGTGGCGCCATGGGTCATGGCGCCACGGCCTTGGCCTCTAGCCAAGGTCCACTTGTTGGGGCGCTACGGGTCATGGCGCCACGGCCTTGGCCTCTGGCCAAGGTCCACTTGTTGGGGCGCCATGGGTCATGGCGCCACGGCATTGGCCTCTGGCCAAGGCCAGCCTGTTTGCGGCCATACTTCTCGTTACGGTCTTGGCCTTGGGCCAAGACTAAGTAGGTTTGTGGCGTTTTACGCCATGGCCTTAGCCTCTTGGCCAAGGCTGATTTTTGTGGATCCATGGTGGCTTCACGGTTTGTGGTGCCATGCTATGTGGCGTTTATGGCTTTGGCATCTGGCCAAGATTGACTTTGGGGCAGCCTGTGCCTTAGTCGTGGTGTGAGCGCTTATGCTACAACAGACTTGAGGTCATCGCGTGTTTATCCATGGTATGCTAGACCATCCTGAACTTGGGATTAGGTCCGCTTAGGCCTGTTTAGGCTGATGTGTGCTTCTCAGAGAGCTCTGGACCGGCCTGGAGCTTCAATATTCCCGAGGTTTGCACCAAGACTCGTATGCTGAGTCGTATTAAGATGAAATCCATGAGCATATGGGTCTGTTGATTCTTCACCGTGTACCATTAATCGACCCGCTCTGAGCAGATCAATGGGTTTAATATGCTGGTGAGATTATTAGTACTGCTCCATGATATTACCCTCCCCGCCAGAGTCATAAGGGATAGCTCATAGAGAGTTTGTTTAGCTCACGGAACGGGTTGCACTCTGAGCTATAGAGATGAGCCTGAATAGGCGATTGCCCTTAATAAGGCATGGTTTCGAGAGTGTTTTGACAATGTTGTCCCTCTCTCATTTTTCACCATCTACAGAAAGTCCCCTGGTTAGTGTGGAACAGAAATGTTTCATGCTAAGCACTCAGATGGTGATGACAATGGTCTGAGGTTTTCCATCTAATACTAGCACAGGGTCTCATGGTATGGATTAAAAATAAATTCATATGTAAGTGCGCATATGTCGCTAAAATAGGGTTTTCGGTTAACGGGACAATGGCGTTCCCGAGGTTCGGGGCGTTCTAGGTGTGGCCCCTACAGGCCTCGCAGGCCTATCCTCTTGTCGATTCTCGGCTCAGCTTGACTAAGGAGCTCTTAGGGTTTCTAAACCCACCTGGATGCGAGATCACACTTTCGTGTTGTCGCTGGTGTTATTCATTCATTTTTTTTTTTTTTAAGTTATTCGTGGCGCCATAGGTTTCATGGGCCACGACCTTTGTAGCGCCGCAAGCTCTTGCAGTGCCGTGACTTTTCTAGAGAAGGGGACGCTACGCTTAGTGAGGTTCCCGGTGTCATGCATGTGAGTACATACATAGGCTAGGTCTTAGCCAAGAAAATGAAAGGAAGGGAGAGGTTTTACCCGTTTTAGCAAGAGCTTTTCCTCCTTCTTGTCATGATCAAGTCCTTGTTTCTCCTTGATCATCTCCACCTGGAGAATGGTTATGCGATTAGCTAATTTCCTGAGCAGCGCCTTTGGTGCAAGCTTGGGTGGTGTATTTTCCAGTAACACGCGGCCATTGGTGTTCAGAGTTGAATTCGTAGCGTTGAGTGAGGTGGAGCGCTGATGCTTTACGAGACAATGACCAATCCTGTGGTAACCAGCAGCATCGGTTGGTAGAGAGATACCGGGGAAGTCGATCGTATTCTTTTTCTTTGGTGTGGATCTGAGCGTCTTCCATTTTTGGTGTAGAGCATGTGTCGTCCCGTCTCGGTATCCCCTCAACAGAGACTTCCCCAAAAGCACGACGATTGCGCCAAGTCCCCAGTCGTTGAGGAGGGTGTTGGATTCAAAATAAACGAACTACTTGGTGAAGATGTTTACCTCGCCGTCTTTAATGTGTAGTGAAGTTCCAGGAGGATATCGGCGCTATGAGGTGTTTCTCCATGAGATGTGGCTCCATGAGGTGTGGCTCCATGGTCTTGGTAGCGTCGTGTATGCCGGTGCTACGAGCTTTGCACCATAGCCTATTCATTGTAAACTCCGACAGTTCGCGTCTTGCATGTCTCCTGATGTTTGCGACATATATCTTGACTCACTGGTTGTATCACCACGAAACTTTTACACGTGTTAGTAGACATCCAGGGAATTATTGTGTCCAAAAATCTCTTCGAGTCTCCTCGTAGATTTCCCGCAGTACTCGTCGTGGTCTTGCACATGATTCCTGATTGCGCGTCTCGCGTGTGTTGTAGTGTTTGTGTCGTATCTCCCAATCCCCTTGGTGGATTGGTACGAAATTTTAGTATGTGTTGGGAGACATACATAGAAAGATTGTTACCGAAAATCTTTCCAAAATCCCTTGTGGTTTCTTCGCGACGGAAGTTGCTGGCGCAGGAAATTCTGACAGCTCTTCTTTTCTCCAATGTTCACGCCATATTTCTCAAACCACATGGAGTTATTGTATGAAATTTTACCACAAAGTTTTAAACATTAAAACGGAGTTTGTGTATAAATTTTACCCAAGGAATCCTCACGAGCTCTCCGCAGCAACTGTTTTGGTTTCGTATGTAAGTTCTGTCTATTTGCTTCGGTGCGCTGTAATGTTGGTGCCATATCTCTTGATCCACGGATTGGATCGCCACGAAAATTTTACACATAACATAATATACCTGAAGGAATATGTTGTATAAAACTCACCTTCAGATCTCTTACTGATCTTCCGCGTTGCCCGTTTTCGTGAAGGTTGTCGTACAACGAATTTGGTACGTAGTCGTGAGCACGTCTTTGTTTGTCTCCAGAGTAGGTTTGCTCCATGGAGACCCAACATAAGATAATTTCTCCACAATATGGTTTACCGTACTTGGTTGGTAGCTCTAACGCTGAGGTTGTGGGCGATAGTGTTGATTAGAGTTCTTCCCTTGAGTCTCCCTTTCTTCGAGAGATCTGTAGCGGGTAGTTCCATGCTGTATGGACATCTCTGGTCGAGTAGGCTCTTCCCATGATGATGAAGCGCTTTAGTAGAGACAAGGGAGCATTTGTTGTACTTCACGTTTCCCTTTGGGTCGTAACAGCCGGTATTGCTATCGGTACTTGGTGGAGTGAAGAGCGGCGGTGGCGAGGAGTCCCCAGCTATGTTTTCTGATATCTTATCAGCGCCTCTTGTTGAGTTCGCCTTCCCTCGTGAAAACGCATGTGTATTGGCCTTTCGAAGACGAGGAGGCATAGTGTTTTCTCTAGTTGTTGAGACTCATCGGGTCGGGGTAATCCGGTTGCTCCTTCCTTATTCAGGCGTCTAATAGCTCCAGTACTTCGTCGAAGATAATGAGTCTGGGAGTCCTGTATAGGCTTCAGTCCTCGTACTCCTCGCGGTTGTTGTTGCAGATCTGCATCTTGCATGTGGTTGGGTCACATTCTTGATTGGGACCCTTTGACGTTGTATTGTGTTGATATCCTATCGTCTGGTTGTCGACGGGTCTCCTGTTATCACGGGCTTCTTCAATCCTTACATCTTGGATTTTTTCCTATCAAGACATGGACGGCTGTGGTTGATCGTCTTGCGGCTTCGGAAGTTTGAAGTCTGAACTTCCTTCAATGAGGAGCATCCCATGAGAGAGGGGTATTTCGGGTAGAGATGCACCTCCCCTTCTTGGTTCTCCAAGGGGTTTCTCTTGGTCGAGTAGCAGAGTTGGACTGTTGGACATGCTTGTTTTGTCTTGGAGTTCCTGGCTGGTTGCAGTGGTGACTCTGGAAGTCCTGTGTCTCGTCGTCATTCTCTTTCCAATGGTTGCAGCGCCGTGACTTGTGGCGCCATCACTCGTGGTGTCCTAGGTTGGGGCGTCGTGATTCGTGGCGCCTTGACTTGTGTTGTGATCCGCTTCGACCCATACTGTCACCTGAAGTTTTCAAAGCGAGCTTGAAGTCGTATGCTCTGGGTGTGTCACCTATGTAGCTGGACTCTTCCTCTTATTCCCTTTGGTGATGGTACTCACGGAAGGCAAGTTGTTGTAATACTGTTTGTTGATGAGGTTGATGTCGCCTTCGGCATTACAAGCCTCTTCGCTTCTTAGGGGTTTGGCCCTCTCTGGTAGCGCTGGTGCAGGCGAGGCAAGTCTTTTGCAGTTTCATGGAGGGCTCGGTAGACAAGGATCATTTCGCAGAGCTCCAATGCCGGGTAAGATCGTCGTACTAAGTGCAGGCTTTGGCTAGTGGGGGCTCCGGGAATTTTCTGAGCCTCAGTACTCGGTGGTGTCGATGCCCCCCCTCTTGGAGAAAGGGGGCCCTCTACACCCTGTGTGGGCACGTTAGTCAGTGCTGGTGAACTGGCGTCGTCTCCTCCTTTGGGTTCTTGAGTGATCTCTTCAAATCGTCTTTTGCGGCATATCCGAGTTGTGGCTCTCTCCATATTGAGGGTTTCCTTGAGTAGAGATCATTTCGTTATCCTAGACGGGGATCGCTGCGGTGTTCGTATTAGTAGCAGATCTGGGAGTTCCTTTGGCTTGTGAACTTGTTGACGGTTTCATGGTTAGAGTTTCGAGATGAGCCGAGACTTCAACTTGGGTCTTGATCCGTCTTTCCGGGAGATCGTCTCGACACTTTGCTAGTTCCTCCGAGGTTGGCGTCCTTGGCACTTCCTCTTCCTTTAGGATGGTAGCATACTGCGTTCTCCCCCGCCTTTTGTTTGAGGTTGAACAGTTCTGCATATTCTTTGAAGTCTGGGATGGTCTCTAAGACTTCGGGTGGTATGTCATAGGGGATGAGTTCACCTTCCCCTCGGAGCTTGTCACGTACAATTCCAGACTCCGGAAGGGCTTTGATGGAGATTCTTATGGCTGTGCCGATGTCTACTGCCGGTTTTCCAGGGTTTTTCTCTCGAGTAGCTTTACTCGTGGTGAGTCCCTAGTGGCTCGGTGAATGTAGGCTATCAAATAAGAGAGGGGTGGACGAAGTACCTTCTTGATTGAGGGGGTCCTCATTGACTCCCCTAGGTTCTGCAGGCGCGACTACTGCCTTGCTGCTCTTTTGTACAAAACGCTCCATGAACTCCAGAGCACTAGTGGAAATAGGCCGTTCTACGACCCTACACGGTATGTAGTAAAACACGCAATTACGACGCACACGATCAGTAGCATAAAGGGTAGCATCTCAGCCGTAGTATTTTTCTACGACTGTGCAGCAAGGGTAGCAAAGAAACGACGCGCATTAACCGCGGTAAATTAACTACTGTTAGAGTGGGTCGTATCCTTGATTTTGAATATTAAAAAAAATGAATCAGCTTTGGCTGAATTGCTTCAGCCAGAAGCTGATTGGTGAATAAAATTGTCTTACCCAAATGAAATTACAATGAAATCAAATTCATAAACCATATGACATTCAAATAAAAAAATCATTGTATTGATTTGTTTCAAAGTTATACAAAAAGGAATTAAAGCCTGAGTTCATAAAATACAAGGGTTAACTAAAACTTACAAAGTATACAAAATTCATTTGCAAAATTCTCTTCTTAATTTCCTTGTGCCATTTGATTGCTTCCACTGCGCCCATAGAGGAACTGCTTTCCAACAACTTTACTCTGTACCTGAACTACCCAGAGTGCAAGCAAGAAGTTTAGATACAAAACAAATAGTAATTCGGGTAAAAAATATAAGGGCTAAAATGACAAGTAATATGTTCAACGACATTCTGACAACAGTGCAAAAAGAGCATATACAGTAACTATATCCATTTTGGCTATTCTGATCCTAAGTGGGAGTTTGAGACTGCTATGTATAACAGCAAGATCTGTTAGTATGACAACTTCCATACATATAGAAAACTAGGAAATAAAAGCCCCTCCCTGCTGCAACTATACACAAGATAGAACAAATGCATTCATAAGAAAAATTCTCTTCATAATGCCAGTACACGCACATATTGAACTGCAGCTCCCAACATGGAATCGTCATTCTAACACATCTACTGATGCTCCCTATACAACTGCCAATGCCATTGTTGGTATTGGTATTCTAATATTAACTCCCGCAAGCGAGCACTAAAAACAACAACTAAGGATGGCAAGCAGGCAGAATCCAAAGCTTTACTAAAACTAAAAGCAACTAGACAGAGGATAGTTTGTTTCAAAATTGTATAAATCAATTCAACTGACAAAAATGCCATTCCAAAGGTATAAAAAGACTATAAATACATGAACATGTGATACCAAAAATGATTACTAATGGAAAAACATTTGAATGGTTACCTGTTATCACCAGAGACTCTATCTTCATTTCCTTTTCCAGATCATAGGATGTAATGCAGTGAGGTAGGGGGTTATCGATTCACTGGAAAGCTATCAACTTCTTTGTCTGGTTTCAAGTTTTTAGAAGACTAGCAAATTAAGCAATGATAATACAAACACCCTGCATAGTCCAAAAGTATAAGTTAAACAGTCACTTCTATGACTTGCTTTTGAAAACAAGAAGAACAATGTCATTGTAATACAGCTATAAGTTGCTATATTTCAGTAATGGGTCTTTAATCATCAATGTCAGTAATGGGTCTTTAATCATCATATTTTTGTGATGTCTTACAGGGGAAATGCAGACATTAGATGCAAGGCACATAGAGCTGTTTCTAACTGAGGGATATAAAAGTGGGAGATGGGACTAAAAAGAGATTGGATCTTATCAGATCAGGACACACTCTGATTACAGGTTACATAAAAACCTGGAAACTTTTCTGAAGAATGTTCGACTTAAATTTTGGTTTTTATTTTCAGGAGGACTTCATGTTACATACCATGCAATGAGAGCTGGAGAAGAAGATGATAGTGAAGTTGTTTCAATTAGAATCTCTCAACAACTACTTTAGTTCCTACAGCTCCAGATTATACTTGTCATTCCCTCAAAAAGCAAGAGCAGTATATTTCATATTAGCTAATAGATTTATAGTTTTATCCACACACATCAAAGAGTATAAAATCTAGATACTACAGGTAAAAGACTAGTCTGGTAGTATGACAAGCCTGATGCAATGAAAAACCGTGCATTAATCTCACCCATGAAGTAAGAATGAAAGTGCTGCAATGTTCCAAAGAACGAGAAGGGAATCAACATTAAGAAAAGAAGTAAGTCGATGCAAACTCTAAACTGCATACATATATACCTCTCCAAGACTCCAGACTTTCATATGGAAGTTAGTAAAGAAAACTATAGATTTGTCAGTAACATCAATGACTAGTACACATTTTGTGGGAACGAGGAACAATCCCATAACTCACTTATTCTTTACGTGCTTATAACCCGCTACGTCTGCTAAAGGTTCATGCTTAGGTAGACATTGCTATAAGTTCCCATGTACTTTCGGACTCAATCCTACTTCCTTAGATATCAACACAGCCTAATAAGAAAATAATGTAATACCTGACCCCGTCTGGATTCTTGATAAACACCCTTAATTGTATCAACCGATCAATGGCCACTCTATGCTTAGAAAACCCATCAGTTAAAACCCACTCCTCCATTGATTTGGATGTCACTGGTTCGTCAATGTATAACAGTTGCAGGACATATTTCTTGGCTAAAGGGGGTAAAGACCTGAAAAAATACAATCGACATAACAAATATTGAATTAAATTTTCATCTGTCTCTACACAGAGATTGTAAACTAGTTAGAAAGCATAATGAAGTATCCTCACAGTACCTTTCTTATTGCCCCTCCCTGCACATACAAAACAGCAAAAACAACATTTAGTAATCTTATCAAAACAAAAAAATAAACACCATTGAAATGGGATATCAAAGTAGACTCACTAATGGCCTGTAGAGATACTTATGACAGGAAAAAATACAAATTCTGAAATAACACTCAGAAATCAGTAAGAAGCAAAATCAAAAGAGGCTAATTGAGAACCTACTGACATAATCTTTCTCCTCCTTGGATTCAGAAGTCATCTTTTCTGATGTTGTAAGCCTTCCCTGTGCTCCATAACCTTTGTATTGTTTGTCACTTGCCATGTACCTAAGGAAACGAAGTCTAAAACTCAAATCAAATCAATCTACACAACAATTTAGTATGGATTCCGAAAACAAAATTTAAAATACTCAATGACAGTTCCCAAAATTGAAAACGTAAACAAACCCATGCTTTAAAACTCTGCGAAATCTTATATTGCTAGATCTAAAGAATAAATACCATGAAATATATATCATTCACAGATCTATAAAAATCAAAAACCAAATGCAATAATTAAGGGTTAGGGTTTTTTGCCTGATTGTCTTTAAATCTTCTTGGTTTTTCACTTGAATCTTCTAATGTTGTATCAAAATCAGTCATGATTTCCGACCTGAAATTGCATTCTTACAGAATAAAAACCTAATCTTTAATGTTAGGAGGATTAGTAATCGATACCCGAAATCAGATTGCTCAGAACTATAGCTACAAGAAAGTTAGGTTTTGATTTTGTCATTCCCCAAAAAGAAAAAAAATATATAGATTTTTGTGAACACCATCTTGATTAGCACATCCAACAGACGCTTAGGATTCAAAAATACTGGAATTTAGGTTGAAATGTATGACTATAAAATACTGGAAGAGGGAATCGTGAGGGTTGGGTGGATCTGCAAACTCTCTAAAGATAGAGAGGACGAATAAAGAAACGTAGAAGAAGAATAGAAGAAGGAGATGGTTGTGCGGGTGAGGGGTGGTGGCTGCTGAGTAGAAGAGTGTATGTCGACTGCTGGGTTAGCATTTTTAGGGTTTTCTTCAGCATATATAGGGGTCTATGGATGGCTGAGATCGAAGGAGATGGATGAGATCTAAAGGGATATGATCATGGTCATCAGTAGTAATAGGGTAGTAAACCCGAGGGTTTTTCTGTAATTTTTTTTAAGCATCTAATAGGGGTGGTATCTTTTTTACTAATTTTGCCTCACTTATTTTTAGTGATACTACCCTCTTTGGTGGTTGTAGGACTAACTACCATTAATGGGGGTCATAACCCAGGGTCGTAAAACAGCCAAAATCTACTAGTGGAGGGAGCGTCTCCTGGTTGTTGTAGATCCATGGGCGTCCCAGCATCATGTCGCTCTCGAGGACTCCCTTAACAATGATATGGTTGAGATCGTGGCGATTTCGATGGGAAGGTCGATCCACCCGTAAGTGCGTACTTCGACCCCGTCAGGACCTTTGATGATGGCAGGGGCATGGATAACTCTGCTGTAAGGGATGTTAGCGTCTCTGAGAGTCTTGGCTGAGATGATGTTCACTAGGGATCCCGGGTCGATGAGTGTCTTCGAGAATTCAGCATGAGACAGGCGGGCGGTTGCGAGAAGTCCCCAGCTTTGTCTTCCTGTTGGCTGCCCCTGCTTGGACATTGTCTGCTCATTGACTTCTTTGAAGGGTAGGAGTTTTCCCGATACTACCGTGTTGAGTGACATGAACATGTCTTTCCGCTGTGGTTTCGAGAGACAGAGAGTCTCGCATTATCTCCTCCACTCTCTTGTTCACCGGCTCCTCGGGGAAGGTGAATGCTCGAACGGATAGGGGATCTTGATACACTCCTTCGCTTCATAGGCGCAATTCCCCGGACTCCACCTTGGCTTGGAAGATCTTGGGCTTGCTACCTCTTCGGCTGTAGGAGGGCATTGAGTCAAAGGGAGTTCGATTACCCTGTCTTGGATCCAAGTGTTTAGCAACTCTAGTACGTCCTTCATGGGAAACGGGTAGTCTGGTATCTCTGAACTGGCTTTCTGCCTCCGCATCTCCGGTTGATGTGGTCCTCCTTGGTTCGTGTTCTTGTTTGGGGGCCCCAGAACTAAATTAGTGCATTTTGGATGCGTACCTTCCGTGGCAGGGCCTTTCCTCCGTACTTCGTGCGGGTACGGTGGTCGGTGTGGATAGGTAGCGCCACCTCTCTTTCTTCGTAGTAGCTTTTCCAAGTTGTTTGCCGTGAGGTCGTTTGGTGGATCAATTCCTTCTTGTTGTTGTGCAAGCTTCTATTGTTTTCTTCAGTGAGTTCTCCATGCACTACGCCACAGGGCCTGATTCCCAACGTTGTTTTTTTCGCATCTGCAACGTTAATAGCCGTTGCGCACGTGGCAACGTCAAATAACGTTGCGCAATTTTTTTTTAACGTTGCTGTAAATAATTTTTTTTTTTTATTGGGCAACGTTAGCTTCCGTTGCGCACCCAGGGACTATTTTGTCTTTTTACCGGAAATTAGATTTTTCCCTTATATTTCGTTTTCGATCTCATTTTTATTTCCTATCTTCTTCTTCTTCCACCTCGTTCTCTCAAAATACAGAGACTGATTTTCAAAAAAAAAAAAAAAAAACAGAGAGACTGATTTCCTATCTTCTTCTTCCCCCTTTCTACTACCACCACCACCAACATCATCATCCTTACACTCACAAAATTTCGCGATTAGCAACTAAATGTTAGGGTTAGGTTTTTCTGATTTGAAGTTCGGGTTTTTCAATTCGATATAAACATCAAGGGTTTTAATTTTCTCAAAGAGTTTTAATTCGATCTATCATCCCCTGGTTTCAATTCGATTTACATTTATTTTGAAATGAAATTAGGGCTTTTCCATTTTGGGTCTTTTTTATTGATTTTGCGTTGTAATTTTGGATCTAGGGTATTTCGATTTATTGGATCTAGGGTATTTCTATTTATTGGATCTAGGGTAATTTTTATTGATTTAGCTGCTTTTCTCTTTTTCTCTGTAGGCAAATTTTATCAACACTGCAAATTTGTTCACTGCCAAGCAAGGTTCGATGGTGGTTTGCCCAGGTTTAGAAGGGAGGTTCGAGTATAAGAGAGACACAGACAGTTAGGTTCAGTTTTATAGAGAAATACCAAGGGAAAGAACAGATGCTACAGACAACCTCTACACCAACAAATCGATGGGTATCTTTGAATGGTTAAGACCTGAAATTGAAGACAAACAGGAAATAAAGATTGGGTTCGAGGTAATGATGAGTTTGTATTGTATCTTGAGCCAGAAAACGGAGAAGAAGGTGATACTGCTACACTACTGCTACAGAGAAGAACTGAAGAAATTAAGGAAGTACTGAATGAATTATAGAATAGGTTTGTTTCTGAATGTGTGTGTGATGAATAAGTTGCAGGGACGGAGTTTTGTGATCATGAGAAATCAAAGAAGAATTCATCTGTGTTTGTTCAACAAAGTGCACTCTAAGTGTTTGATAAAAGGCTCGAGTGACAGTTCAAGCGAGAGTTAACTGAATTTAATGGTAAAGAGTTTCTTTGAAGTATCAAAAGACTTCAGTTGCATTCTTTCTGATTCCATCTGTTTAATGGCTACACAGGAAATACATGATCACGATGTTTATCTTCAGCAGAAGAGGTAACATTCTCCATCATTTTGTGGCATTATATGGATAAGAATGATTTCTCGGTACTAGAAGTATGTAATAGCCACTCATTTTATCTGTTGTTTTTGTGCAGAGTAGCCGAAGCAACGCGATTGCAACAGATGCTTGTGTACAAACAAGCTAAGTTGCACTTATTGCATCTGAGGCAGGAAAGATTGCGTATAATTTTCTTCACTTATACTGTATATTATTTCTTTCCAGTATAGACTCTTGCTCACCAATTATTTGTGTTCTTTGTTATGTAGAATAAATATCAGTCGTTGCATTCTGGAATTCAGGAAACTGAACTTTTAAAAAAATCTTTGGCAAACCACTGTACACCTGATGCAAGAGGTGTCCATCTGCAAGATGACCAGAATAGTAAAAGCAGGGTAAATTTGGTCCTTAATATGTGAACCTATTATGTTTCTGTTTTCCCATTAACACTTCTAATTTCTTGTTTGCTGATTTATTTGTTTACTCAGGAAGAACAGGAAAAAGTGGATGCAAAGAGGCAGGAGCTTGGGTCTTTGACTGATAAAGTAAATGAGTTATCTCAGTCACTCATCTTTTCCTGTAAGATCAAAGGAGAACCAATTTCCACAGATGTTTATGTTTTAGTTAAGGAACAATTGAAGAAAAACACAGCTAAAAGATTTGTCCACCAGCACTTACAGGTGTAGATACACTATCCTCCATTATTGTCATCTATTTGCTGAATATTTCATTTTACTCAGTCTGTTAATTTCTGTGGCATTACAATTAGCTATGGGACTTCATGACTTCGCCTTGGGGTTTCATTTCTAGCCTACCCCAGCTTGTCTGGGACTAAAGGCTTGGTTGTTGTTGTTGGTTGTTGTTTGTTGTACAATTAGCTCTGGGAAGTGGTTGTTATTTTTCAGATAAATCATTCAGTGGGATTCTTTATTGACTGGCAGGGTCACCATAACTATTGGTCCAGTATCAGCTATAATAGCAACAAATAAATTGATTGAAGCTAATATCAAAAAGGTAGAATTGTCTATCGTTAGTCGAGAAACAATAAATTCATTAGGCATTACTAATTTAAAGCTCCGTCTTCTTTTGGAGTTACCCGATGATGAACGCTTGCGTTGCCTTTGCATATGTGTTCAATGCTGAGAGTTCTCGCAATCTCCGCAGTTCAAAAAACTTGGCACTAGAGACTCAAGTAAGTGGTTTATACGTTTTAACTAAGTTATTTTTTGGTTCCTCATTCTTGTTTTGTTTGATTCCTTTTCAGCGGTGTCTACCCCATGGAGATTCTACCTTCACAAGTGCTGTCAGTGTTTCTGCAGGACTGGTCTGGTCTAAGCTTCAATGATATAATGGAAGAAGCAGACAAAATAAAGATCACTGTAAGAAGTTATCTTCCTTAAACATCATCCCTTCATTGGGATTCCTTCACCATCTCTAGGTAGAATAAAGATCTGTTACTGTTTTAGCTTCTTCCAGTTCCAGTAATGTATTAAATGCCATTAGTATACTTCCATATTCTGTTCTGATCGACAAAAACGGAAGTCCGTCCTCTCATTCTTAACCTCACTTGATAAACATTTTTGCATATACTATTTACTTGTATCACGCTCTTTCACCTGACTCATTCCCAATATTAGGTCTCTAGTAATCCACTTAGTCAACGAATAGGTTTGGAAAAGTTCATAACTTGTCTTCCCAAATCTGGAGAGCATTTGTCACGATGCTCACTACGTGTTTTTTCATCCTTGATGTGAGCACTTCACTCTTGCAGTTTTAGATCTCAATTTCTTATACATAATTGGTTAGTATATCCTTGCTTACATATCAAAATGGCATCAAGTTATCTCATGCATGAGTGTTCAAACGTGATACTTTCCCTGTTATACTAACTAATCAGTAACTCTGTAATTATGTATTGTGTAAAATGCTATGCATACGTTCCGGTCTTTCAGTTGAATGTTATGTGCATTTGTATCTGCATAATGTGCCAAAACTTTTTGATCACTCTAATTTGTTCAAGTTTTGAATTCACAGCATTTTCTCCATGGTGAACCTGTTGTTGGTGTCGAGTATCAGTACCACATGGACCCGTTTCTTGAGAGGGTTGAAGACCTCAGGCAGATGTTGCAGCATGCAAGAGAAGCAAATGATATGGTTGGTACCTATATCCTTGGTTAACGAGTTGATACGTTTCTTGCTCCTTTTTAACCAGTCACCCTTCTTTTGAGGAGGTTAACTTGCTTTAAAAGTTAACCTTTTCGCTTCCTGTACTGCAGTAAGTTCCCCTTGTATCTATTATATTGAGTACAATTTGATGACTGCGTTCCCTTTAGCAAGTCAATCTTGAATTCTACTGTGTGAAGCTCTTGCCATGTTTCATATTCTACTTAACTTCATGCATGTATTTTTTTGTATTTGGTATTTTATTTTTGTATTTGGTATTTTTTTCAATACAATGTTTAGTATTTATTCTAATACAATATTTGGTATTTTTTTTTAATTTTAATTAAAAAATCTGCAACGTTTATAGGCGTTGCTTCATTTATCTAAAACGTTGCTCTAAATAAAAGGGCAACGGAAGTGGTGACGTGTGGTGACGTCACTTCCGTTGCTTATAACAAAAAGTGCAACGGAAGTGGTGACGTGTGGTGACGTCACTTACGTTGCTTCATTTATAAAAAACGTTGCTTTAATTAAAAAGAGCAACGTTACTAACGTTGCTTTAAATACAAAAGAGCAACGGAAGAAGCAACGTAACTTCCGTTGCTTTAAATAATTAAAGCAACGTTAATAGACGTTGCCAAAAATTTGTAACGCCGTTTTTGCAACGCTAATAGACGTTGCTTTAATTCGGCGCAACGTCTATATCCGTTACAAACAGGCCCCTGTGGCGTAGTGATGCTTTAGTAGTTGAGTCCTCTCCCTCATCGTGGGTATTATAGAGGTGGACCTCGCTGCTGCCTCCTAGAGTTCGGCGAGAGTCATTGGTAAGCCCCTCCGATAAGAGACTTCGGGAACTCGTTAAGCTTCAAGGCATAACTGTATCTGTATTCCCCCAGAGATTCCAGGAAACGTGAGACGTGTTCTCGTGCATGATCGGTTCCATCGTTCCTGGGGAAAGAAGATGTGGTGTAGGCTCGAGGGGCTTCTCGGGTTGGTTGGTTGTCGCTCTTGCGGTGTGCGGCCATAGGCGATTCGTCCCTCGTTCGTGTGATGGTTATTTCCGACGAAGCGGGTGCAGTGTTGACGGACCTCTTCGCAGCTTCACGGAGTTCAGAGAAAGTCTGGAAGCGTAGGTTCTCCAAGAGGGCTCGGTATACATGAATCATTCCGTTGATGCAAAGCTCCACCAACTGCTGCTCCGTTATTGGGGTATTGGGTATAGCCGAGATGATAGGTGTTGAAGAGGGATTACCTGGGGTAATAGGTGCATTGGGCGTATTGCTGGATGCAGGTGGGTTGGTAGGTGCTGCGTTGGAGGCTACAACATCGTCAGTTGAAGAGTTGGGGTTTTTGGTATCTGATCCTGACCTTAGTTCAACCATCTTTGAGCAAGCTTCTCTGGAACCGAGAGAATGATCTCCCACTGTGGTCGCCAACTGTTTTTACCTGCAAAAATAATGTACCGCGATCTCCCACTGTGGTCGCCAACTGTTTTTACCTGCAAAAATAATGTACCGTCTCTGGGTACTTTCGTAGTGCTCGGAGATCAAAGTCGAACAAGACAAGCCTAAACCAAGGATGGTCGTTCCCGTCTTGCTTCGGTCACAGAGAGGATAGAGGTTGGTCTAGGGAGGGAAACAGCGAAGAAACTTGAGATCAGGTTGAGGATGTGTTTTGGGTGTAAGAGTTCAAGATCTCCGTTGTGAAGTCGACTGGAGATCCCCAAGCTAGGAACGTGTTTCGATTCTCAGGTGTTTTCTCTGAGCTCTGGTTGTTTCTGTGTGTGTGTTCTAGATATTCTGAACGTTCCTAATGTTCTGCCTTGGAAGATAGAGGAAGCCTCTATTTATAGTGTTGAACTCACCCTGATCTCTCGACAGAGAAGGTGGAAGTCGTGGAAGAGTGGAGGAGTGGAGGAATGCGTTGGTTTCCGTAACTGCCTGAGTCGTGTGGAACATGCCCACTCGCGCCATCTTCTCGTAACTGTCCACTATCTCCATCAGTTTCTTTCAACTGTCGTAGACCGCCAGACCAATACCCCTAAAGTTATCCCCCCGTGTGATGTTTTGATGTCTCGAGTGAGTGATACGCGGATATTGCGTAGTTGAGTTGAGTAGAGTAGAGTCGTACGACTACTTGTTGTGACCAACATGAGTGTAGTGCCTCCGGGACACGAGTGTAGGAGTGGCCTTGGCTGTTGGCCAAGGCCATAAGTATTTGAATGCGCTTTGGCGCTAGTTATGGTGGTGCCATGGCTCTTGGCGCCACGGCCTTGGCCTTTGGCCAAAGCCAACCTGTTGTGGCGCCATGGACTATGGCACCACAGCCTTGGCTTTTGGCCAAGGCCAATCTTGGACGCGCTTTGGCGTTAGTCATGTTAAGGGGGCTCCAGGGCTTATGGCGCCACGGCCTTGGTCTCTGGCCAAGGTCCACTTGTTGTGGCGCCATGGGCCATGGCGCCACGGCCTTGGCCTCTAGCTAAGGTCCACTTGTTGGGGCGCCACGGCCTTGGCCTCTGGCCAAGGCCAGCCTGTTTGCGGCCATACTTCTCGTTACGGTCTTGGCCTTGGGCCAAGACTAAGTAGGTTTGTGGCGTTTTACGCCATGGCCTTGGCCTCTTGGCCAAGGCTGATTTTTGTGGATCCATGGTGGCTTCACGGTTTGTGGTGCCATGCTATGTGACGTTTATGGCTTTGGCATCTGGCCAAGATTGACTTTGGGGCAGCCTGTGCCTTAGTCGTGGTGTGAGCGCTTATGCTACAACAGACTTGAGGTCATGGCGTGTTTATCCATGGTATGCTAGACCATCCTGAACTTGGGATTAGGTCCGCTTAGGCCTGCTTAGGCTGATTATGTGTGCTTCGCAGAGAACTGTGGACCGGCCTGGAGCTTCAATATTCCCGAGGTTTGCACCAAGACTCGTATGCTGAGTCGCATTAAGAGGAAATCCATGAGGATACATCTCTGTTGATTCTTCACCGTGTACGTACCATTAAGCGACCCGCTCTGAGAAGATCAATGGGTTTAATATGCTGGTGAGATTATTAGTACTGCTCCATGATATTACCCTCCCCGTCGGAGTCATAAGGGAGAGCTCATAGAGAGTTTGTTTAGCTCACAGAACGGGTTGCACTCTGAGCTATAGAGATGAGCCTGAATAGGCGATTTCCCTTAATAAGGAATGGTTTCGAGAGTGTTTTGACAATCTTGTCCCTCTCTAATTTTTCACCATCTACAGCGGGTAACCTCTCCAATGCTGGAAAATCCATTATACACAAATGTGTCGCCTGCATTGCTATACATTCTTTGTAGATTTTTCTGTACCAGCTTCGGTATTCTGCCTCGTCGGCTGGTACCCTGGAAAGCGTTGTGTAGTCATGCCACTGTTGATTGGGATCATTCAACAGCCTCCAATAATCAGCTCCTGAAATCTCGGTCTGATCAAACGGGTTGATAGAGATGCGTTTCAATTCACGTCCAAGAAGTTGAACAATGACTCTTTATCCGTAGTACCAAACTCCTTTTCCTGACTGTGGACTGTATAACACGTGCCGAGTCAAGCTTCTTTCATACCTTACCAATTGAGAAGCATTATGCAACGGTGTCCTTCCAACGGAATCTTTCTCGTCTTTATCAGTTCCAGATGCAAGTGCCTTTCTTAAAACCTATTTCAACAGACAATACAAACATAATCAATCCTCAGAATCGCATTAAGTAACAAAACAAAACAACAACACAAACCCTAGAAAGTATTACCCTTACCTCAGGATTATCCACTCTGATATAGTCGTGAACATTGAGCAACTCCTCAGTACCAGTTCCATCTTTTGTTGAAATTCTTGTTACCTTTATCATTGCAATTCCACAACAATTAATAATAACTGCACCATAGTTGTTTAACAGATTATTAGTACTAAAATTCAACCTAACTAGGGTTTTGTTTACTTAATTGATCATAAAATTCCACAACAAAAACTTGAAATTGGTAAAATTCGTACACAAATCTGAGAGAAAAAATACGGGAAATCCATTTACCGTGTTCTGGCGCAAGAGGATTGTGAGACTATGTGATGACTGTGTGATGAACATAGGAGGTATCAATGGAAAACGTTTCGACAGTGTGTTTAAAACAGACACGAAATCATATCTCCCCGAGACAAACAAATCTCTTGTCTCGTTTAAAGGTATCATCGTGACTAAGTCAACCGTGACTGAAGACCATTAGTGTACTAGTGGATGGGACATTCTTCTCCTCCCTTTCTCTCTCTTTCTCTCAATCTAGATCAAGAAACTTCTAACTAAGGTTTACAGATTTAATTTCAATATTTTTTTCTTTATATGCCAGTTGTTGAAGAAATGAGTGGAGAAAGAAAAACATTAGGAAATCGGCTCATGGCTTGTACGTATTATTCTTAACTTGGGTATCGCCTAGGCCTTCGGCCTGGCCTCAACCGCTCGTACGCCTTCGGCGCAAGAGAACTTGACAAAAAGTGAACCTACGGAGAAGACAACCCACCAATTATTAGCCACCTATGAATTAAAACATCACAATTCCAAAAAATTATTTCATGTTTGATTAAAGGATTTAAAAAAAAAATCCTTAGTTAATACAACAATAGTCAGAATTCAGGAAAACATGACAAAACAGAGTTGTCATTGGAGATGGAGACTTATCATCACCATAAAGAAAAAGAAACACCCAAAATGCAAACGTATAAGATTTACGGCGTCTTAACTCAAAGATAGGAAAATCAATTCATACAAACAAAACTGAAGCAAGAGATTGGACCCAAATTATGCATGTATTAGTTGCACCAAAATCGATATTGACGTCTTCAAACTTTAACAACCAATGTCCACTATGTTGTTTTCACAGAGAAAAGCAACGTAAGAGTGATCAGGAAAATGAAAAAAATACTCCCAAACGTTGCTCTTAATTTGCTTTGCTTGGTGCATAAAGGATAAAAACTCTCAAGTTGGAAGAATGTAATGGAACCGGTAGTTGAACCTGAAATTGGAAAATTCAGAGCCTAGAAATGAAAGAGAAAGCAACCCAAAATAAGACATAATTATCATTAACCAAGGTATAGTTCTCATAAAATAGAACTTACTGTGAATTTAACCTAGATTGGGAAATCAGAAGAGGAAGACAAACACGATAAATCACATTTACGCCGTACCAGATTGTCGTTAGACTGTAAAACAATCGACAAACATATGAGCGAGTACGTGTAAAATATTAAAAGCCAAAAATCCACGCTCTATCTCCCATCTTTGTGCTTTTACGTCTTCGAAAAACAGAGCTGGCAACTTCCATATTTGTGTCTGGAGTCAGAATAGAGTAACATCAATGATCCTAAAGAAACTGTCAACAATCTTGGGAAGAATAGAGAACAGAGAACTTACAGTTTATTTTCATACACTGTACAACAACAGGGATGAACGGAAAGAGTTTTTGATGGGTTGAAGTTGAACGCAATCATAGGGAAGATACCGAGATGAAGAAAGAAATAAAAAAACTAAAAAAGGCCAGTTATTTTGAAACTGCCGTAAGTAACTCCCAGGCATTTGACACGTTTTAGTTTAAACTCCTCACTAACAGAAATGAATGAACGTTCAGATTTGTCCAAAAGTCAAAGAACGGTGGATGCTGTAGGTAGGCAACTGTGTTTTAGTATATTTATATAACTATTTGATTCATAAAAAAAACTAATATTTATTTATTTAATATAACTGGGATTTTTTATTATATAATTTTGTTTTTTTTTGTGATTCAAAAAAAGTAAATATGTGGTAACAAGTAATAACCCAAAACATTAAATTTTTTTCTCAAAAGGTAAGTATTTAATTGAAGTTTAAATTTTATTGTAACAACATCATTATTTCTCGATATAATGTCGATTATTAATAAATGGAGGTAACAAGGTCGATTATCACTATATGAAGGTATTTGGGTATGGTGCCTTACGCTCTTATATGGCAGATTTGGAAAGAAATAGTATATGGGAAGATTACTTTGAGTAAGGAAGACATGATCACTGCACTCAAAATTGAACTTAGTTTCTGGTACTTTTAAACTTGAATTGTGTCATGAATTTCTCAAACTCAGTTTGTATTTCAGCGGGAGACAGTGGTTAATCTGTAGTTGTTGGTGTTTGCATCATAAGGGTTCATGATATGTAAATATTGTAAACTATGTATCATATCTTCTTAATATAAACTTTCTTATTCGTAAAAAGAACAGAAGGTTATTGATCTATGGAGAAACAAGGTTTACTACAACCTAATTTTCCCTTGCAGCACTACCATGTGTGATTCCTCTGTTGCATAAATTTTGGTTTGTATTTATAGTTTTCTGAGTTAAATTGACATAAGCCCGCACGCTCATGTTGCTGATCCAAGGCCAAGTTATCATTATGAGTCAGACCAATTTTACCACTACGATGAGTTTGATTCATACACGAAAACTTAACAAAATCAGATGCTAAAATTCCCTACTTAGAATTTCAAAATTTGACATGCAGAAAATTTTGAAAATTCTTTACTAGTTGGTTATTTTCTCTAAGATATTTTCTGAAAACAAGTTAAAGTTTGAAATCTGACACACCTTTATTGTCGATCTTTGACCGCCATCCTCTATCACCATGACTGCAGGAGTTTCAGAGAAGGTTCCTTTTCAAAATCCTAGATTTAAATTAACTTCATCAACATTAGCGAGACCCCTCATAGCAACTCCAATTGCCAAACAGATCATAGCTCCAAAGTGAGCAAAGGAACCTATTTGACTAATTTTGACAATGCTATAATTGGTATTAAATCACTAGACTCAAGTTTATCCTCAAAATCTCAGTAAGGGTACTGCCTCACCACACCTTAAAGCTTAAATTATGCTTCTCCAATCGAGAAGAATATTCATCACCACTTCACTTGGCTACAAGAATGGCTATACGAGTCATTGTTTAGGGAGCATAACTATCTCAAACAACTGTTCTTCACTAATCTCAAAAGTTGTGAAAGTATATAAGAGTCTAAAATATAAATGTGAGCTATCACAATTCTTTACAACACTGGAAACCTTCCCCAACTTCATAAAATCTGAATCAATGATATGACCTTTTGTTATAATACATTGTTAGTTTTCAAACTAGGTAAGGATATGAAATCATCAAACTTTGTGGTTGGTGCTAGCTAGATGCACCCTTCTTTTTAAAAGAATCTACAAATGAAAGCAATTCAAACCTAAACAAACCCAATAGTGCCCATATTCTCCATCCACTAGGCACACAAATAACATAAGACATATCTTTATCACTCCTTCCAAATCTTGATAGGTGTATTCCCCTTCTTTGTTCTTCTTCACCTCCAACAAAAAATCATTCTCTCCATCACGATTATTCATCTTCTGCTTATTTTCTTCCTCTTTGTTCACTGCACTTAAATTTTTTTACCATATATGAAGAATCTCATTGGAAAGATTTAACCACTTTCTATAGCCTCCTTGTTTAAATCATACACCCCGGACCTCAATCGAAATAATAAAGGTTTTTCGCTCCAGAAAGAGAGTTCTCGATTTTCCTCTCATATGTCCCTTAGATCCAAAGTATCCCTCTTTATAGTAATATATACTTCTACATTTATTGAATTAATCCATAAAATATAAATGCTTTAGTCTAAGGATTGTAAACTAAAATTGTGCTAAAGTATTTACTAGCGTGAACTATAGTAAAAACATTTTGATTGAAAACCGTCAAGAATAAATAATACACCACAAATACACTAGATTGACTGAGCAAGATCCCTTTGCAAAATCTTAAACATACATGTTGAAATTTAGAATACACAATCTCATGAATCAAAAAAACACGCTGGTATGTTCGCATGGTAGTGAGGAATCCTATACGCAGGAATCATAATCCTTGAGAGCTTCTCCAATGGTTGGTTTTCAAGGATAAATTGTGCCACATAGGATCTACAACCAAATTTGTAAAAGTTCATCTCCAATCCATTGTTGTGAGGATGATGGGGCCAAAAAAAAATTTAGACATCCTCTAGATGAACTTCTATATCTAGAAGTTCACTTAGATGATGTCTTCCCATCCTAGTCATCTTTTTATATCTAAAATAAATGTAATCTATATTTTAGTAAACAATATCATAAAAAATCTTTAAATAAGTTTAAATATATATTTACAATTAATCTTAAAAGAGGTTAAACAGTAATAGGATTGGAGATGAAAAAAATAAAATAGCTAATTTTAGGGAACATTTAAAGCTAGATAGGATGGAGGATGTCTTCTTTGTATTGCCATATGGAAAGCACTCACTACCACCATTGGAGAAGCTCTAAGATGATAAAATAGATAGTTTTAATGAAGAAATCCATGATGCTATACTCTAGATCTAGAGACTTGATTAGAAAAATACAATCTCAGTATCACTGAAATCGATATACATCTGTCCAAGAAAAATGGGAAAACCAAAAGCAAGAAAAAAAATGTGATTCCTTGAGATATTGTAAAATGATTGTTCACATGTTACATAAGATTATATTACAGGTTTCCCTTGGTAACTGCCATTGCAACTTGTGTTTTTGTATTCAATATATAATATAACTGTCTTTATCCTATATATTTGCGGTGTCCATTTTGTTTGAATCTTTGATTGTTACAGTGATCCTTAAGTGTAGAAGTTGAAATTTAGATAATTTATAGGGGGAAAGCCACTTTTATCATAGTGAAATCTGACTTTGGTCAAGGCTATTTGACTTTCAACCAATATTGGGTGGATTAAAACATTTTCATTAGTACTATATCCGCCGAATCCTTTGCGCGTTTGAATGGGACATTTAATACCTTTCTTATACAAAATCATGTGATCATCATCTATGTTAAAAATACTAGTATTCGAAAATGAATATATTAAGTTAATATGAATCATCAATCAAAGTGGCACGGAGATGATGAATCAATTGGCAAATGCATCTGCTGCCGCAACAACAATAGGTTCGAAATCTTGTTTTTTTTTTTGTTTTTATCAATAAAATTTGAAATCTTTATTTGATCATAAATGATTAGTTCTAATTTGTGTTTTTTTTTTGTTGTTAACAGTCAGGAGGAGAGTTGCTTAACACATGTTTGTATAAATGTCCAAAATATTTTTTGTGTTTCTAGAATGGTTAGTTTAGTTGGATTTAGGATTATAGTTATGAATTATTATGAACTGTGTGTTTTTGTTTGAGGAATACTCATCTTCATGGATTGCTAGCTTGTTTCTGTTTTATTAAGGATTAGCATCGATCTAAATTGTATCGGTATATGAACAAGATTGTTGATGGAGGAAAACCTTTTATTTTAAATCCACCCAAAGTCAAATAGCCTAGACCAAAATCAGCTCTCCCCATAGTAAAAATGACTTCCCCCTATTAATTATCGAAATTTAGATTGTGCACCTGCTCAAAAACACACGGGCGTGCTTGCACGGTGGTGCTGTAGGTATTCCTATAACCGGGCCAGCATTCCTAATCCTTGAGAAGTGGGCCAATTGGCTAATAATCTTGTAGAATCTAGTGGATAGTCCTAAGATTCAAACTTCATTTAATTAACCGCTAGTCCTAATTGAAAACCCGTTTAGTGTTTAGTCCACACTAAAAGGAAATAGACCGTGTAGTCTTACAACTAATTTTTTTTATTCCAGGAATACCCCCCCGTCCAAGTGGTATGGATGCCGCAAATCACATGCTTTAAGTTAATTGACGGTTTATCTTCGGCCCCGCAGTACCAAACTTGTCTAGTTTTCAATTACCGCGATACATGTTGATATATGGCAGGCAAAACCTGACGAGATTCCACAACACATAAAAAGTTCTTTTCTTTTTATACAAACCAACATGGGAAAATCCGAGGGTTGAAATGGAGACAGGAAGATCTACTGTATTAATGTTAAAGACTAAATCTATTTAATGTTAAAGACTAAATCTGTTTTCATATTGTGTTTCCTATAGGACTGTCATCTAACAATGTAAAAACTCGTATGCCTTGCTTGTTAGATTTTCGACATCGCAAATGATCCTTCAAAAAGTTTCCATACCTTCGATAATTTGAAGCATTTGGAAGTGGACTACTAGTATCTTTTTTTGTTTCTTTGTTTGTGATAAATATTGGAATGGAAATTTAACTTCTAATTCATATTTGGCAAAAGATGTGATCAGAGCGAAGCAATCACGCATAGATCCCCATTGTAGAAGATTTCTTTAGGACCACACCAATCCTTCTTACAAGACGAGCTAGTAGTACTAGTTGCATTTATGTACTGCTACAAAACCATATACCCACACAGGTTTTTAAAGCAGTATATGTTATGTACTCACTACGCCACAGGGCCTGATTTGTAACGTTTTATTTTTCGCATCTGCAACGTTAATAGCCATTGCGCACGTGGCAACGTCAAATAACGTTGCGCAATTTTTTTTTAACGTTGCTGTAAATAATTTTTTTTATTATTAATTAGGCAACGTTATTAACGTTGCTAGTAACGTTGCGCACAAAGGGCTAATACGTCTTTTTACCGGAAAATAGAATTTCCGGATTTATATTTGGTTTTCTTCCCTTTATTTTTTTTTCCTTCACTCTCGCCCTTTCTCTCTTCACTCTCCCTTTCTTCTTCTACTCTCGATCTCCTTCAGTCTCCTCCTGAAAACTCGATCTCCTTACCGCCACCACCATCTTCATCCTTACCGCCACCACCATCTTCATCCTTACCAAACCCTTTCCGCAGCTATCTCTTCTTTCCTAAACCGAGATCGATCTGTGAAATCAAAGTTGTTTTAGAAATTAAAACCTATGTTTCTTAAATCCTCATCTCCTAAATCAAAATCCATAAATCCTTCTCCTAATCAAAACCCATAGTTCGGAAATGGAATTAACCCATATTTCAGTAAACCCTAGAACGGAGGACAAAATTTATCAGGTATGAACCCTAACCCTAGAAAATCGTTGTGGAAATTGAACAAATTTGTTGATTCTACAGGTATGAACCCTAACCCTAACTACTGATGTTAAACCTATTTGATTTTGGTCACGATTTATGTTTGACCTAGAAATTGATTTTGTTCCTGATTTTGATTTATGTTTGGTCACAAATCTACCAGTGATTAAGGTACAAATTTTGGATTATTTTTCTTTTTTATTGTATGGGATTTTCGAATCTCGTTCGGTTTCCCCAAAATTTCTCTTTATGGATCTGATTTCCCCCAAAATTGTCTGATTAGGGTTCCTGATATTCTTTTTTGAACTGATTTATTGAACTTCCGTGTATGAGGATGAACCAGTTGAGGAGTTACATGGTGTGGCGATTTTGTTGAAGCAGGGGATGGAGTGGGATTGGTTTGTCAATCTTAATTTGTATGGTTCCTTTTGAATTTCAGTTAATTTGTGAAATTTTGGTGCATTACGTTTCTGTGTAACGTTTTGTTGACTCTCTTTTACTCATTTAGGTGTTAGAGACCCATCTTAGTTGATCTGTTCCTTGGACTTGAGCAGGAATGAATTGTTGATGCGGGAGGTGTAGTATCTTTGCTTGTTTGAATGATTTATATCTTTATTAACTCTGAAACTTGTTGGATTGTGAGAATCATTGCTTTACGTTCTGTAAGAAGTAGAACTTGTCTACCAGGAATCCATCATATACCAATGTTGTGTCCATGACCTACTTCCCAGATCATTGTTTGACAGTTTTGGGTATTACTCTCCATATCTAGCTACCTTCATTTTTATTAGAGTGTTTAATTGGATCTCTATATTGATAATATTTTGCTTGTAGCACTCTAGAGCCGAGACCAAAGTTCATGTTTGTTTATTATCACTTGGAATGCAACTTTATTGAGAATCTATCTAATGGAAAATTGTTAATCCGTGAAGCCAGTCCTCCATGTCTCGTTGCTTGTTACATGACTAGAATTAGGACTAAAGCCTTTATGAGTCCACCTGTAAAAAACAGATTGTCCTTGTATTGTTTTGCAGTTTGCTTAGCGTAGTATAAATCTAAGACCATATCAATGACCATAGTTTTCAAGATCAAGTGGTTCCCAGGTTACATGTTTGGTGCTTGATTGGAGAAATAATCCTAGTTCTCTTGTTAGATGCATATACGAGTGTTTGATTTCCTGTTTCTTACTAGGTTAATGGGTAAAATGTTTTACGTTTCCTTGACATAACTACCTTTTGAGTTTGCATTTAGCTGCGTGGTCTGGGCACAATGAAGTGGTGAGTTATCTCTGTAAGAACAAGGCTGATGCTCTTGCTGCTGCCATGGACGACATGGGAGCAATTCACTTTGCTGCTCAAAAAGGTCATCTAGAAGTCGTTCGAACCCTCTTGACATCGGGTGTTTCAGTAAAATCTTGTAACCGGAAGGGATTGACACCCCTGCATTTCGCTGTTCAAAAATTCAGTTTTCTGATTTCTCATCTTGATCACTAACATATACTGTTGATGTTTTCTGATTTGCTTGGAAATGCCAGTAAACATGAATTTTGACATCACCTTCCAAACGCGAAAACTTTTAAATTTTGATTTACTGTTATTGTGTATCCACATAAATTTTATTTTGATTTACGGTTATTGTGTATCCACAGAAATTTTTCCAATGCTGCTAGATAGCCTAGATTTCCCAATTGGAGAAATGCTTGGGGAAAGTTAAGGTTTTACCCCCATATCTTGGGATATTGCGAGACCATTTGCTTGGCTATCAGCATTTCAAGTAGCAGTAAGTTTCAGTTTCTCTTTTCTATTTGTAATTTAATATTTGTAATTTATTTTTACTTAAAGTCTCTTTTCTATTAGTTCATGTTGTACTGGTTTTATCAGTTTGTTGACTCTCTTTTACTCATTTTCTTTGCAGACATTCTTCATGTTTTCTCATACTTGCCCAAGGATTTGAACTTCCTACAGCATACTAGTAATATTGGTTGGAAAGAGTAAGCATTTTTTCCAGAAAAAAGGATAAGAAAAAATTTGTTGTGATTCTTTAGCGACTTACATCGGTTCTCCTATTCTTACATTTGCTTGCAGGTCTCAAAGAGCAAGGCCTCTTATTATTGACCCTGGACTATATCATTCAAAGAAGTCTGATGTATTCTGGGCCAAAGAGAAAAGGACTATTCCCTTCTCCTTCAAGCTATTCACAGGTACTGATTTGAGATTGGTGCCATTAACCTCTCTTTTCTACTTCGATATCCAGCTTCCTGGATCGTCACTTACTTTTGTAATTAAATGTATAAGAAATGTCTATTGCAGGCACCATAATTAGTGTGCTGATCTTGCAGGTAATGATGACTGATAATCTTTGTATAAATTAGTTCATGGGTTGTTAAGAATGTCGTGTATTCATTTTGATGTGTCCATTCTTGCTTCAAATAATTCATTTTGTATTTGTATTTGTATTTGTATAGATTTGTAATACATTTTTTTAATTTAAATACAGAATTTATTTATTTTGTAATTTTATTTTTTTTATTCTAATTAAAAAATCCGCAACGTTTATAGGCGTTGCCTAAATTACAGAAAACGTTGCTCTAAATAAATTCTGCAACGTTACTTACGTTGCTTTAAATAAAAAAGTGCAACGGAAGATGCAACGTTACTTCCGTTGCTTTAATTAATTAAAGCAATGTTATTAGACGTTACCAAAAATTTGTAACGCCGTTTTTGCAACGCTAATAGACGTTGCTTTAATTCTGCGCAACGTCTATAAGCGTTACAAACAGGCCCCTGTGGCGTAGTGACTGTCTATAAACACATACCCAAACAGGGGTTTAAAGCAGTACATATTATGTACTGTCAATAAACACATACAAACACAGGATTTTAAAGCAGTACATATTATGTACTGTCAATAAACACATACCCAAACTGGATTTTAAAGCAGTACATATTATGTACTGTCAATAAACACATACCCACACAGGATTTTAAGCAGTACATAATATGTACTGTCAAATAAACACATACCCACATAGGATTTTAAGCGGTACATATATATGTACTTCCAATAAAACATAAATCAACAAAAAAAAATGTACTGCTACAAAACCACATACCCACACAGGGTTTTAAATCAGTACACATTATGTACTGTCAATAATCACATACAAACACATGATTTTAAAGCAGTACATATTATGTACTGCTACAAAACCACATACCCACACAGGTTTTTAAAGCAGTACATATTATGTACTGTCAATAATCACATACAAACACAGGATTTTAAAGCAGTACATATTATGTACTGTCAATAAACACATACCCAAACTGGGTTTTAACCAGTACATATCATATGTACTGTTAGAAATTTGACTTGGGATATTCTTCTACTTCTTCTTGTTTTCACCCGGTACATATGATATGTACTGCCCCCAGTACATATCGTATGTACTGTTAGAAATCTGACTTGGGATAATCTTCTACTTCACTCAGTACATATCATATGTACTGCCCCCAGTACATATCATATGTACTGTTAGAAATCTGACTTGGGATATTCTTATACTTCTTATTGTTTTCACTCAGTACATATCATATGTACTGGGGACTGCCCCAGTACATATCATATGTACTGTTAGAAATCTGACTTGAAATTTTTTCTTCTACTTCTTCTTGTTTTCACCCGATACATATCATATGTACTGCCCACAGTACATATCGTATGTACCGAGTCCAGTACATATCGTATGTACTGACATATTGATATGTACCGTTAGTACGCAATTTTGGGTTTTTAGTTGATTTTTATGATATGTACTGATTTAATGATACTTCTGGAAAGTTTTGATAATTTTCTTAATTGTAGATCAGGTTTGGATGATTTTTTCATTGTAGATCTAGGTTTTCACGAGTTATCTAAATTGGTTTTTGGTTCTCAAATTTTTTTACTGTTTTGCGCTTTTGAATTTGATGTTTAATGGTTTCAATCGGTTTTTGGATGAGCGATTTTTGGAATTTCAGTTGGTTTTTGAGTTTATCTTCAACGGTTGTAGATAGTATTGATGGTAACGGTGGTAAGGCGTAGTGGGGTGGGTGTTGAGTATTTAATGAGTTCGCACATACCAGTTAGGGGTATCCGGGTAATTTAGCTAGGTTTTGGACTAGAAGATAATTACATTTAGACCAGGACTATAGCCTAATCCGGTTCCGGTTTTTTGGACTAAAAATTAAATTTCTCAATAATCTTCCAGTGTCGTGCCGGGTCAACAAATATCCGAGATAAAAACCCGCAAGTAAAGATACTAACGTGTAACTCTAGTTTTCCACTCTCTCTCTCTCTCTTCTTTATCCTTTTACTCATCTTCTTCGGTAAAACAACAACCATTCAATATTTTCAAAAAAAAAACCAGAAAAACTCAAATGTCATTTTCCGTAATATTCATCGCGGCGACTAAACTCGCCGGAATCCTAGTAACAGTCACGGTAGCAGCTAACGCCTTCTCATTTTCACGGTACCGGAAAAAGAATCTTCTGCCATTTGATTCCCCTATTGATGAATCTGCCGATGAACTCTCTGTCTTCAATATAGGTAAAATGATTAATTCGATTCTTTAATTACTTTATTTGTTTTTCTGATTAGATAGTTAGTTTAGTAAGTAATGAGGTTTTGATTGTAAGTGGTGGTGGTGGTGGTGGAGGAGGTGTTGGTGGTGGAATTGGTGGCGTTGTTGGTGAAAGTCCCGTCCAATGCTAATACCGACATCTTCAACTCCGCCACCACTGGTAGTGAAGGTGGTGGAAGTGTGAGTGGTGGAATTGGAGGGGAAAAGTGATGACCTAGGAGGTGGAAGTAACCTCCACCAATTTCACCACCACAGACTCCTCCGCTATCAGCTCTAACTCCACCACCTCAAGCGCCAATACCAACATCTCCGATTCTCCCACCACCTTGGAGTGGAAATTTGGTTGGAGTGCTGAAGGTGGTGGAAGTATAAGGGGTTGAATTGGAGGGACAAGTGATGAATTAGGAGGTGGAGTTGGTTTGGAAATGATGTTTGATTGTAATTGGAGCTGGAGGAGGTTTAGGTGGTGGAATTGGAGGCAGTGAACTAAGAGGTAGCGGCGGAGGTATTGGTAGTGCTGGGAATTGGTAGAATTTGGAAGTAATTCATGGAAACATTACAAATTACTAAATTATTTCTTGCTGTTTTTGAAATTATTGCATGTTTTTGATTCTGAGTAGTTCTTTGCTTAATTTGATTGTAATTGGTGATGGTGGAGGTGGAGGAACTGTAGGGGGTCTGGAGCTGATGGGCATACATCTGGTAGGATGTGGGGTTGGAGCCTGGAGGTGATGCTGGTTGTGAGTTTGGCTCTGGACGTGGTGTACAACTGGGAGGAAGAGGTGGGGCTAGTAGAAGTGGAGGATGAGGTGCTTCTGTGGTGGTGTTGGAATTTAACCAATTGGTGGAGCTGTTGGTGGTTGACAGAGGTGGAGCAGGATTAGGTGGTGGAATGGGAGCAGGATTGGGTGGTGTATTATGGTAGTGGAGTGGTGAAGGGCTCAGTGATAGAGGTGGATTTATTGGAGGAGGTGGTGAAGGTTTTGTGGGGGAAATTGAACCAACTGATTTGTTGTTTTTCCCCCCTTAAATTAGAAAATATAATGAGTTGATTAGAGGCTTTGTATTATGCCTTTTCTGTTTATCATTGAAATTTGAATTTTATGTATTTTATTGGGGGTTTTATAGGTAGATTATGCAGCCTTA
>JAJJMA010028530.1:0-23550 GCA_023529015.1 Papaver nudicaule
CTGGTCATGACACAAGGCCACGTTAGACAAGAATACGATCTCAATCGTTATTATCACTACTAAAGTAGTCGACTATATTTCGAAAGAATAGAGAAAGTAGAATAGAAGAATTTCCATAAAGTCATAACTCCTACTAACCTTTTTTCGATGAAGAATAATTGATGTCTTCTTTGTCTTCACAGTCTTCGTCTTCAAGGTCTCTACTACTTTGTCTATATCCCAATTCTGAAATCTAAACTCTAGTAGGCTAAATCAAGAATTGAGTTTCGACACCTAAAACTGACAACTAGCTTGACATACCAACGCTAGTGGGTTTGACCGGACAACGTCCTAACAATTTCGACATCTAAGTCACAGCCTTACCAAATCCTTAAGCAACAAAATCTAATTCTCTGAATCGCAGTAAAATGGACTACAAGTTCCGTGATAGTTGATTGTAATATGTTGTTTACTGTTTTCGAAAGACGGAAACGTTCTCATGTTCCAAGGGAAGCTAATAATCCAGTTGAGTTTTTTTTTTTTTTTTTTTTAGGCAAACTGCATAATCATATTAAAAACTTAGTGAACTCCGCCAAGAATGGTTGAAAACCAAACTGGTGGAATTTTCCAGAACATAGAGTTGTTATTTCTCTTGGCCCAAATGGCTAAGGCATGAGCGTCGTCATTACAAGACTTCGGAAGAAATATAACATTATAATGAGGAATTAAGCTAATAATCTGTTTTGAAGACGACTCATAAGATCTTTATCATCACCTTATATCTCCAAATATGTAAGCTTCATTTTACTGCCTTCCTTAAACAATACCTGATGGAAATTACTTTTCTTTCTTCAACCGTAAACATTGATGTGAAAATCGACGCTGCATAAAGACACTTCCCCGAAGCATTCCTAATTAAAAATCCAATGCCACCTTCCAGAGAATTTAAATCTCACCAAGCATCAGTAGTAATATACATCCAGCTTAAGGGTGGAGGAGACCAACTTGTAGGGTAGTGGTTGGATTTAGAGGTTGGGATCTTTCTGGGATAACAATAAGAGGGCAAGAGGTGTACGACATGGCTAAGGCTCTTTTGATAATAGTATCATGTAATTCCTGTTTCTGGGCAAATAAAACAAAGTCTCTGCTAGACCAAATAGACCACATAATCATAGCAATCAATGGTACATTATCGGTATTTTGTGAATATGGACCTATTGCAAACCAAAAACACATCCAATCATGGAAACTAAAGTTATCAAAAAATTCAGTTCTTATATGCAATCTAGAAACAAGCCAAACTCGACTGACAACATGACAAGTAAGCAGAGCATGCATTATACAGACTCTTCAGTAATACCACATAAAGGACACAAAGGAGATTCGATATGAATTCTTTGTGCAAGGATACTTCTAACAGAAATAGCGCTACAAGCACATTTCCATACAAAAGTTTGACTTTTGCAGAAACATTCATTTACCAAATACGATCCCAAAAGGTTTTATCTCCACGAGGTCTAGGACCTCTGAGACACATATAAGCCGACTTAGATAAGAATTTTCCATCTTTAGTCAAATCCCAAGCCTTCCTATCAAGAGTTGTCACATGGCTCAAGGGGATCAAAGCAATCTTCTGACAAGAAGACAAATTAAAGTGTTGTTGCATCTTGAAAAGATCCCAAGACCTGGCGGCTGGGTCAATGAGATTAGCAACAATCAAAGTGGAATCAGGGATAGTGTTAGGCCTTGGGACAACCTTACCCTCTGAGGGTATTCAATTGTCACACCAGAGATCGATAAGTCTACCATCTTCTATTATCCATGAAACAAACGGCTTGATTTTTTCTTTAATAGCAAACATGCATTTCCAACCCCATAAAGCATTTTTAGGACACTTGGCATTCAGATAGTCACATTTGGGAAAATACTTGGTTTTAAGCAGACTACCTAATAGAGTATCAACATTCTCAGAAAGTGTCCAAGCATTTCTTGCTAGCATTGGAAGATTATTATTTCTGTTTTCCTGAAACCAATACTACCATCAGATTTAGACTTACACATACTATCCCACACAATTAAATGCATCTTCCTATCATTAGGATCCAAAGATTCACCCCCACCAGAATTTGCTAAGATGAGAGTCCATCTTATGACTAAAGCCCTTAGAGCAATCACAGTGTTGGAGCTATTCATCAAAACACCAAATGCCATATATGGGTATAGAGATAGGTTTTGGTGTGAAAATCCACAACCATCACACTAAACCCAAACTTTCATTTCTGGAGCAAATTAAAACGTGATTTTTGTTCACGTAAAATTTAATAACGTGATTTTAGCTTGCGTGAACCAAAACGGTTATTTAAATAACGTTAGTTAGAAAACGCGATACACTATCACGTTATAAAAGAAACGTAAATATATTTCACGTTTTCTACTACATATTTGATTTGGATGTATTTCATGTGAAGTTACTTCACGTTTTTTTCTTACACGTGAATTTTGATCACGTTTAGCTAGTAGAAGTGATTTTTGATCACGTTTAATATCACTTGTACTATACGCGACTTTAATTCACGTTTTGTTCTAACGTTAGATACTTTCACGTTTAGCTCCCAAACGTGAAACAATTTCACGTTTGCTCTGTAACGATAATTTTGATCTCGTTTTTCAGTTACGTGTTTTATAGTTACGTTCCACCATCTCCACACCAAACCCATTCACCAACGCTATATTTGGTGCGAAAATCAGTTAAATTTGGGTTTAGTGGGATGGTGTAGCCATGATTGCAATGGGTTATCCCATATTTGGTGTTATGGCTCCAACACTGTGGTTGCTCTTAGGAATTAGGAAAAAAGACATCTAATAGAGAGGAACAGACTGACCAACGTTTTTAACTAAGAGTGACCTGCCAGCTTGAGCCATAAAACTATTAAACCAGCTCGCGATTTTGCTAATAACCCAAGTGAGATATTAGCAAAAGAAGCCTCAAATGTTCTTAACAATTAATATATTTCCTCTCTTAATAAAATTTTTGACACATCAAAATTAGACAATATTGAGCTATGTTACACTCTGGAAAAAGAAGAAATAATTTAGAAACTGTAGGTGAAAAGTCATGATTTAACTTGTGTCTCCATGGTTGCCAAAAAAATAATAATAGTAATAAAAATTGTATTTCGCATCAGAGACGGAGGTCTTGGCATATATTGTATGTCAGACACTATTCAGTATTGCTATATTGCCTCGGTTTTACAGACCCTCAACCTGCAGGAGACTATTCTACGTCAATCAGGTGTCTCACCTAGAGGTCAGTTGTTTGAGCAAGCTATTGACAATTTTGTGCAGGTTTCTGGCATTGAATCTTCACCCAGTATTACAGAATCAGCCCCCCATCCTATGCGTTTCTTGGCGGTTCAGTATTTCGCTGCTGTGACTAAAACAATGCCCACCACCTACAACATGACGAGACGAGACATGGCTTTATGGCAGTGCAATAAGCTTCCACACGCTCAAGATTACCTTCTAGCCATTCCAGCTGATGGACTTGGCCAAACTGTTGGGCCTAGGCATTTCAATGTTGTTCTTTGCTACAGAATGGGCATTCCTTTATTTCCTATTGATGACATATGCTCATGCTGCAAAAAGCCTATGGATATATATGGTGACCATGCTCTACAATGTGCGACTGGGGTCGGGCTCATCGTCATGACCTTGTTCGTAATACATTTGCCGATATGTGCTTCAGAGCAGGTGTGGCGTCCAAAACTGAAGCTGCTTTAGGTTTTCTTACCGAGGACGGTGGCAGCTCACGACCTGCAGACATTTTTGTGTACAATTGGGATAGTGGTCGTGACTCTTGCCTAGATGTCACTGGTGTTTCTCCATTTACTGGGGGAGGCGTGCAGACCTTTACACCAGGGCTTGCCGTGAAAAAAAGCTGTGGAACGGAAGCGAGATAAATACCTTGACATCTGCTTAGCCAATGGCTATAATTTTGACACCTTAGCTTTCACTACCTTGGGAGAATTGGGCGATGAAACTGAGGATTTCTTGAAAAGGCTGAGAAATGTTCTTGTTAGACATGATACGAGCGCTAATGTAGGCAATTTTCTTTTTATTCGATTAGGCATAATTATTCAGAAAGCTGTAGGAACCCAACTTGTAGCTAGGCTTCCTATCTGATCTTTGTAAACTCAGTTTTTCTAATTTCTATTTAACAAAGGAATTAATCTCACACCGTAATAAAAAAAATACTTGTGTCTCCATCACAACTTGTTTGGTTGGAAGCTTCTGCTAGTTCTATATTTACAACGTGCGAGTTAATGTCTGCTACCTACCGCTAATCACAAGTCTTTTGACTTTTCTTAGTATTTTTTTTTTGTACGCAGCAGTAAATAAAATTTGTTTTTAGTTATTTCTTTTTAACTGTACAGAAAAACGCATCTCTCTAAAAATCAATGACAAAAATTCAGAGAATCTCTTCAACAAGACCCTTTAAAACCTCAGATTACCATCACCTCAAATTCAAACCCAAAATTCTACCAAATTCTTGAGTCAAGATGGGTAGAAGACCAAATGATTCAGAAACTAGTCGTTGTGCTTTCCTGATCCTTCTTCTAATGGGTTTAATATCTTGTTCTTTTGTTTATATGTGTTTATCTGTTGCATTTAGACCTAAAACCTTCAATTCTATATCAGATTTATCTTCAAAGAATGAAATTGACGGTAAAAATCTTGGGTTTGAAGAGAATGGGGAATGTTGTAGAGGTGTTGAAAATTTGGAACTTTGGGGTAGTGCTGTAAAGTGGGGATCTGAATTTAAGTTTAATACTTCTCAAGAATGTTGTAATGCCTGTAAAGCTATGTGTAGTGGTGGAGATGGACCTTGTTTATGTGATTCTTGGGTTTTTTGCGGGAACAAACAGAAATGTGGACCTAAATTTGGTGAGGTATGTATGATTTCCAATTCAATTTCTTTTGTTTTTGTTTTGGATTCCTTCTGATATAGTTTTGATTGTTAGGTGATATGGGGTTTGGTAACATGACCTAACTTGGTGAAATTAGGGTATCATATTGGTCTTCTGATAGATTTTGACTTACCACAGAAGCTGGGGGTTAGCTTATCTTATAGTAAATTTAGGACATTTTTTTGAGTTATATATTAGTGGCGCATGGATTTGCTTATGTAAGTTAGAACGATGTATCTTATGGAAACAGTAAGTTATGATCTATGCAAGTCCCCTGTTGTTCTGTAAACATATTGACAACTCCACCATCAATAAGTAACACTAATATTTGATGTTAGACGAGAATGGTAGTGTTAGAACTTATTGTCAGCCGAGTATACCTATGTAAATTTCATCTTAGTAAGGGTTCACAGTGCGACAATGAATTTTGGGTGTAGGCTCACAGTTCGATAATGAATTTTGGGTGTAGTACCCTAAGCTCTTGCTGAGGTGTCTATCTTTGTTGATTTCATTTTTGGAAAACGAGATGACCCATGATCATTCCAAGCTAAATTTTATTAGTAGTTGGATTTTTCTTGTGTGGTTGTAAGCAAAATATATCACCTCATTTTGATTTTCTTCTTTTTTCATTTTTTTTTTCTATGTTGTTAGTGTTGGTTGAAGAAACAAAAGGATAGTTTGGCTCCTGATCGACAAGATGCAGGGGATTCAGTTATATGGACGTCAGGGCTTACTTTTGGAAAAGGACGGGTAATTTTCTTAGTTCTTTGAGTTAATATTGAAGATGGATGTAGATGAATTGTGCAATTTGTTTCTCACACTTTTACTTTCCTTATTCTGGATGTTTCAAGTATGCATTGATATTGGTCATGGTAATGGGTATATGACAACATTAGTGTGAAAAGGATAAACTGTAAGCTGCGAAGAAATTAACTAGAAACTGGTTTGAAATTACCTATCCTAAAATCATATAGAAATGCTGCCTCGTGGCGAAGAGATCATCAATACCTGCCCCTGCTGAGTATCCCTTTTTGCACTGCACCTCTAGGTTGAAAGTAAACCGATAGTATTCTGAAACATTATGGTTAAAGCTACTACACGTGCATAAAAAACTACAACAAATTTCATGCTTAATTTTAAGTCTTAGAGTTGATATCAAGAGCAAAAGCCTCTTGGTGTATTTGTTTGAGATATGACCTTTTCATGGTGTATATTTAGACTCTTTTAGTGTACATTTTGTAAGTGTGTGACGTCAATTGCCCCAATAACACTCGTACTGTTTACCCGACAGAACATTAAATTTTACTTCCCGTGGTAGGGGAGGAATTTCTCTATGCTAGTAATCTCAATAAAGAAAAAGGGTAGGAAAAACAGACCAAAATGAAATACGGGGACTTTGTATTTGCTGCTGCATCTTTTCATTCAGTACTTTCTTTTGTCAAGACTCAAAATTTTGTTGCTGAGCTGGCATGGCAAATGGTGTTATGCATACAGTTACATCTAATGGGGTGTTTCACATTCTGCTGTGGGGAGAGCATAACAGGCACAGCAGCCCGTTACCTTCCTCTATCAGCTGGGTCCTAAAATATGCCTCGTCCGTCTTGCATTTTGTTTGAGTTAGCATAAGTATAAGAATTTTTCCGACTGTAAACTTGATGGCTGTTTTTTTTTTTAAAAGCACAAATCTGGAGTTACTTTATTTCGAGTTCGCTTTAATCAGCCCAAAACGCGATTCTTGTTTTAAACATGTCGGTTTCCTGTTATTTTGCTTGTAGGGTATCGTGGGTTTGCATACAGATTATGGACTTCTTCGCATAAAAGTAAGTGCTATTAATCTCATCTTATACTGATATCTAATGTCTGCTGCATCCATTTAGAGATCTCTTTCTTCTTTTTTAAGTTTTCTAGACACTTTCTAGAGACTTCGTAAATCAAAAATAAACACTTAGTACTCATCATTTCACAGATTTTTGTCCCATTCTGTAGTGTCCTTTGTAAATATTTTAAACAATCTATGCATCTGTTTTTGATGTTCTTTTCTTTTAACAGCTTCTACCTGAAAGCGCCCCATATTCAGTGAATTACCTTCTCGAACTTCTAGGGATGCGTCATTGTGCGGGTTGCCAATTCTATCGTGCAGAAAGTCGAGGGGATAACTGGGATTTGGACGGAAACCACATTAAAGATGTAAGTTTTTCATCATTTTGTCGCTGCTGTGAATAATGAATATGGTAAAAGATGAGTAAAATTTGTTGAAGGAATGAAATAACATCATGCAGCATGTCTAGTGTGTGGAATCTTTGGGCTTAAAACATTTGGGGATCAGACTGAAAGATGATATCTCGTTCAGTTATTGATCGCATTTAGTTTAGCAGATTTTATAATTTCTTCGATTAACTATGTAGGCTCCTCTTGGTCCTCCGTTTGCCCTAATTCAAGGAACACTTGAAGCTGAAGGATCTACATTCAAGAATATCCCAACAGAAGCATGCTTAGATATAAGAAGAGGATCAGTTGCATGGGTTGGTTCTGGTCCAGAATTTTTTATAAGCTTAGCAAATCATAACGAGTGGAAAAAAGCTTACTCAGTTTTTGGTTCAGTACTTCCTGAAGACATGGAAATTGCAGAGAAAATTGCTCAACTTCCAACCAAGAAGGATGTGTGGAGTAACATTAACGTATCAGTTTTGGAGCAACCTGTACCATTGTGGTTAGGAAGAATTACGAAACATGATAATTGAAACCTAAACCTTGATGCAAATTCATAAGCAGATTCCGATGGTGCGCGGTTTTGTTGGCATACGTTATTTGCTTGCTATGTTTGTCATGGCATCTGATTTTTACGCCTAGAGATTTCATTTCAGTGATGAGTAGTTAGTTGTGTCTTTCTTTTCTTCTTCTTCTTCTTTTTTTTTTCTTTTTTAATTTAGTAGATTACAGGGACATATACTTTTCTTGATTTGGTTCAAATGAAGAGTTACACTTACATGCAGTAGTACAACACCCTTGTCTGTCAGAGAATTTGAGAAATATAGAATTGAATATTTCAGGATCTCTCTCATGCAAAAATCTGTTTGTGTTAAGACAGCATAAATATAAAAGCAGATTATCTCATGTTTTTTTTTTTCTAAAGGCAATGAGAAAGATGGTTTTACATTGGTCATCTCTTCAATAATAGTGGAAGAGATAAAATTTGGAATAAAGTTTTGCCAAATTTTTGACATTTTAAGCTTCTTAGCATGCTTTGCCGGGGTATCCGCTGCCTTATTGCAATCTCTACTAATATGCTAATAAATAGCTAATATGCTAATAAATAGCTATTAAAATCTTTAAGGTGAAATTTGATGTCTTCAATGATTGGTTGATTCTTGCGTTAAACTTGTGTAGACTCCATTGACAGCAACAACAACAATTTTTGAGTCTGTCTCCACTTTTAGGTTTTAATTTTGAGACATTTGGCCAAGTAAACCGCTTTAAGAACAACACACATTTTGCTTCTTCCGAAGCTACATATCCATTCTTGCAGATACATCTGTATGGCCAATGTTCACTTGCAGAATTGCTTAATGTCAGTCCAAGCCACAATCAAATACATTAGATTCCTTAAAAGATGCATAACAATTATTCACTAAGTAAGGATGAATTAGAGGAGTCCAAGTTGATTTCTCAGCAATCTGAATTGCAGAGTTGGAATCCCTAGTATTGTGTATCTGAGATGAGATAGAGTAAGACAGGTTTCTCAAAAACTCATTTACATCTCTCTTTCCATATTTCCCACACAACACAGGAAATCTTGATAATCCACTTTTTCCCATATAGCCTAGTATGAGAGGTATTAGAAAACGATAGGATTCAGAACCAAACTATAGAACCCTAATGATCAATTGATTGGAGATCAACCACCTAAATCCTTTGAATTGGGGATTAGCTACTGAAATAAACTTAATAAGTTGTATTGTATTGAATTGTCTATTACAGAACTCTCGAGAAGATAACTAAGGAAACAATAAAAACTTAATAAAGAAATCAGTTTACTTGGGTAATAAGGGTGCTACAGGAGTGTGTTGGTTTCCCAACATCCCACCCCTTGAAAAAAAACTTGGCCTCAAGCATCAAAATCTGGAAACGAGCAAGGAATTCATCAGCGTCTTCCCAAGTAGCTTCCTCCGCAGTGTGGTCTTTCTATTTAATAAGCCAACGAGTAGTCGCATGATTGTGCCTTTTATACATTCCACGTTCTAAAATAGCTTTCGGCTCCCACTTAGAATGATCCACAATAGTTAGTAGATTAGTGTCAACCACAACAATAGCTCCAAGTTTTAACTTCAAGGTTATAGGATACGTATAGAAAGATTCAATACACTTTCCATCACAATGGTTCGCTTGAAATCAATGTAAGAGAATGGTGAATCTTGGATTAAGACTCTAGAGCGAGTATTGATGGATTATGGCTGAGAACGAATAACATCGAAGTACGAATACTGGCCCAGCCCACGTATTACAGAGCAGATCCATTTAAACGCTACTTGAAGCATTAATGGTTCGCGAACCTATTCGGGAACTTGGTCTCCGGGATTTCCTCCTAAACTCCAAAAGTGCATCTTGTACGTGAACCTGTACACGAACAAGACCTCCGAGAATTTAGCTTGGATTTCAAGTAGAGGCGGTTCACGAACCACCTGGGCGTATATTTACGCGGTTTTACCAGAGACTCCCAGATATCATAAACAAATGGACTAGATCTTCATTGCGAATATTCTACACGGTTCATCTACCGAATCTCAATAGTTAATAAGATTTCAGTTGTTCACTCTTGTTTGAGGCCATATATTTGAACTAGTTTTCCTCTACCAAACTACTTGGTGATAAACTCTAATTGGTTTCCATGTGTGATTAAACTGTGATACTTTGTAGGCAAGTTAAGTAACGGGTTCGTTTACACGGTCTCGACTTAACTTGTAGTACAAGGAGTCTATTGCTTTATTCCTAAGCAACCTATCTTATTGAATGCTATAAATAGAGGACATTTAGAACGAAAACCACAAGCATCAAGTAGTCATAAGAATCACAAGAATTCTACAAAAATCTTTGCACTTAGGTGTAAGCTTGTTGTGGAGAGTCGTCCTCTATAGGTATAAATTTATTCGTGGAATTGGCCTCGACTATAGAAAAGACTTCACTTTAAAGTTGTGAAGCACATGTAGGAGTTATTTGCCTTTGTGGTATTTATCGGAGTAACCTGTAACCTTAGTGGATTATATTTGTTCTTTTCTATCGGACGTCCTTTTCTTCTATAATAAAGTCATTCAAGAATCGTTAATCAACTAAAAGGTTGATAGAAGCAACTTAAAGTTGCACTCGATTTGTAAGACCTAGTTAGCTCCCATTGTGTAAGTATTGGTTTTCCAACTCTTTTCACAATTGAGGTAGAGACAAGTTAGGCATCGTTTACTTGATTTACATGCCGGCCCTAACTAGAGATTTACGTATAACCTTGATCATATCTAAAGGAAGTCACTTTCAAGTGTTAATATGTTGGAGGACAGATATGACACTGATATTCTCTGTTGCAAAACGATTGAGTGCCAAAAGCCTTTAACAGTTGTTAGAGCAACTCATAGAGGCCTGTAACGGTCGTCAGCTAGGGGAATCAAGTGCGTAGGGTCTTGTGAGATCCAAGAGACGTAAAGATTGCGACAGTAGATGAGTTGCTTGGAGGGATTGAGTCGGTCTCATCTACATCCCAGATCGAAGTCCGATAGTAGGCCAGTGTTTGTAGACAACTTAATACTGTGTGGTGTTCAAACTGGACTAGGTCCCAATGTTTTTCTGCTGGATTGCGGTTTCCTCGTTAACAAAACTTCTGGTGTATTGTGTGTTTTACTCCGCATTATATCTCGGATTATATAATTAAAACTACACAAGTTGTACGTTATTAACCTGCAATTAATTCACAATCCTTCATAGGGGTTAACAAGGACTTGTCTTTGTTGGAATTGACCTATACGATCCAACTTTGGTTAACGGTTTAGATATTGATTTTTTAAATCATCCAAATCTACCATAGAATTACGAACCTAAAAAGTTTTTAGTGTAATTCGGTATCCCTGCTTATTCAATTGGTATCAGAGTGGGTACATAGATTAAAGGCATAATTGTTTGTGTTAAGGAACAAAGCACTAGAGCTTGTAACGTACCACCCATATTTGATGGCACAAATTATATATGGTGGAAAATTGTTATGTGCTTGTTTTTGCAAGCCAGGGATTTTAAAGTATGGTTCCATGCTGAAAAAGGCTACACATCCCCAACTTATGAGGTTGAGGGTGAGACTATTGCCATGGATATTAGCAAATATGAAGAACCAGAAATTCTTGCCGCTAAGAAAAATTATGATGGGCTTAACGGTATCATTCATACAGTAACACGTGAACTCTTCCATCACGTGGCCACATGTGAAACCTCGAAAGAGGCTTGGGACAGATTACATACCGTATTAGAAGGGAATGCCGCAAAAAAAAAAGGATACAAGGCTTTAAAACCTTATGTCTAGCTGGGAAAACCTTTGGATGCTTGATGAATACCTTTGAAGAATTTAATCACAAACTGTCTGAAATAATGAATGTCTGTCACACCTTAGGAAAAACTATTTCAGAAAGAGACATTGTAAGAAAAATTCTAAAGTCATTATCACCAAGACACGAGTCTAAAAAATACATGCCTTCAAAGAAGTACACGGCTTAGACATAACAAGAAGTGACCTTGTTATAGTAAACTTAAAGTCTTTGATCATGAGAAAAAAACGAGATCAATTGCCTTTGAAGCCGTTAGTCATCCTTGTACCTCTTCTGACAAAATCAACACTTCATGGGTTGATAAGTGTGATGATCGATTCGAAAAGAAATTAAGCTCCATTGTGTCCTTAGTCACACAACATGTCAGAAAACTCTTGAGAAAAGAGATATGTATTGCCCTTAAGTTTGTGAACCATACTAGTAGATCTAAGGATAAACCTGGTGAATTACGAACTGAGCATTTTGATAACTCTCCACACCAGTTTAGAAAATGGAAAAAAAAGATTATCTAAACATACATCGTCTTCCTCTCATAAAACACTCAATTGTGTTGATGATTATGTTCAATGCTTCAAATGTCTTGGTTTTGGGAATGTATCTTCTGATTGCCCTGCCAAAGATACAAAAGAGAATCCATCTTACATTGCAACCCTTGATGATATGATAGGTGATTATTTCTATCGAGAGTGTAAAATGACAATGTTGCCTATGCTTCTGGGAACTCTGATCAGGACTCTGATGAAGAAGTATACCATGAAGATGTTTTTACCAAGGAATGTATACTGAAACTTCAAAAAGTCGGAGGTCATTGTTCTGTAAAAAGGTTGATTGTGACAGAATTCGTAGTTAGAATTTTATCTTGCAATAGAAACTTGATGCTTGTGGTATACACGATCACAACGAAGAAATCAGTAGTCTCAAATTGCTAATCTCTGAAGGTTATGCTCGAGGAAAAGATTCTTCAAGCTGAACTAGATAATCGTAAGAACGTTGAGATGAACTTATTGTTTACCTCAGAACAAGAAGGTCTCAAAGTTCAAATTGAATCATCTAAGAATGATCTAGTCAATGCTCTTGAAAGATCAAAAGGTTGGAAGAAGATCACTTGAGTTTGAAAAAAAACTTGAACATGTTCAATAGTAGCTCGAGCAAATTAACCAGAATGTTAGAGAGCAAGTAAACGTAATCGTGACACACGAAGATTGGGCTATAAAGAACTAGATGCTCCAAGTATTCACAAATAGGTGAAATTTGTCAAGGCTAAGGATTCTTCTCAACCAAAAGCTACCACAGATTTTCGCAAGGATTATTGCCAAAACAAGGAAATATACGTATCGAGGGCGAGCGAGACCCATTTTTCTTCGTATCTTCCCATATTTTTAATTTATTAGCATTGAAAGTATTGAGATTTACATACCCTTTGTGATATGCTGGTATATCTGGTAAAGAAAATGGTGAATCATTTTGAGATGGTTGTGAAGTTTGTGTAGAGCAACCGTTTTGAGAATGTTGTGGTTTTTCTGGAACTTGTTGTTGAGTTGCTAACATTAATAAATTGAATTTGGGAAACACTTTTAAGATATCATAACAAATATCAAATGTGATGTGGTGGAAATCAGACTGACACCTTCGTTTTCTTGTAATTTACAAAAATACATTCACAAACAAGATTAAAATTGTAACTTTAAAACTTAGAAGAAAAAAAATCACTCAATAATAATCATTTTATTAACCACCCAAATTGTTCACAATTACAAGCACCCAAAAGGGCAGGCACACAAAACTTTCACACCCATGAGGGCACACAAATGAACACAAAAGATGAACAGAAAGAAACAACACAACACTATCAACTAATTAGTAGAACCTGTAGTAAGGTCTGTCAGGAAATTCCAAAGAAAGTAAGAAGTTAGGCTTACTTTGATAGATCCTCTTCTCTCCACAGTTGAGCATACCCCCTTTCTTAGCTAATGTATCATCTGAGAAGTTGACTTCCCTGTAGCTGTGAATAAACCCCCAAGAATCCACACTAGAACAAAACTTATTCCACCTTGTTAGGCTAGTTCCAATGGACCATGCAAAACACAAAATATGGTTGTTTTGGCTAGTTATGGAACTAGCAAACATCAGTTTTGACGTTGCAAAGTTGCAGAAATGCAACTTTGTAACGTCAAAATAAATTAGTATCGTCGATGAAAACTCTGTCGACAGATTAAAATTCCATCGACATCGATGGAAATTCTATCGTGGTCGTGGAATTCCTGCCGACGACACTAATTCCATCGAACCCAACGGCTGTGATTCATCAGCCTATGTATACCCTCATTTGGTTCTCTTCTCAACTCACACCTTCACTACATTTGCAGTAGTATTCTCAGATCTACCACAATTGCACACTCCGCTATCTTTCTTTTCGCTAATTTCCATATGGCTCGTAGCAAAGCCAAAAATAAGGGAAAAACAACATGTTACTCAATCATCTCAATATGAACCATAAATCGTTGACGATGACAGTCAAGAAATGGGTGAGGGTAAGACTGGGAGAGGTTCTCGAGGTCAATCATTCACTGCTAGCGAGGACATGGTCATTTGTTCCAACTATGTACGATTCACTGAGAATCCCATTGCTGGTGCTCATCAGGACAAAGCGACCTTGTGGGGGAGCATATTTGATCAGTTCGAGCAAGAAACGATGAATGTCACTTGTCGTACTGAAATTTCATTGTGCAACCACTTCGTCACGATCAATGCACAGGGTGCAACTATTTGTGGCCCAGACCGTGCAGGCTGAACGAAGAAGAAAAAGTGGGGAGGCCGGCACGGACGTGGAACGAATGTGTCAGGAGGCTTGGAAGAGAGAGCATGGAAAACCGTTTGCGTATGAGGAGTGTTACCATATTTTCAAAGTGTTGCCAAAGTACAATCCAAAGATGTTGCTGCAGATGAAGTTCGTCCCTAAAGCTTCACCGTACAATCAAGGAAACTTCCAAGCTACAATCGGCTGAACGTAAGGTCCTGAATGGTGAGATGAAAAGAAGTCGTCTCTCCCAACCATGACAAGCATAAGATCATGAATGCAAATACTACCAACATGAATGAGGAACGACTCTATATTTGGAAGATGGACTTCGACCGCGTTAAATGCCAAATGGAGGCAGAACGGTTGGCCGCACTTCAGTCAAGTGTTGAAGGCCCACCTATTATCCCATCAGTTAATGCTGATGCAGCTGACATTGAAGCGGAAGAGGAGGAAGAAAGCCTTTGGGCGGACCAGTAGCATGTTCACCATCATCATCGTTCACAGGGAGTTGGGGTAGTATCAAGGGTAGCAGTGTGTGTAGTATCATCATCAAGGGCAGCAGTATGTGTAGTATCATCATCAATGGCAGTGTTTGTAGTATCATCATCAAGGGAAGCAGTGTATAGTATCATCACCTTTTTCATTTTTCCAGCAAAAGGCAAGGAATGCAGTTTGCCAATTCTCATCACCAACGACAATTGCATTATCATCATCATCATCATCGGATCGGTTTTTTTTATCTTTTGCAAAAGGGCATGGCACACCCTTTTTACTAATTATATCAGAACGTTTTTTTATTCTTTTGCAAAGGGCATGGCACACCCTTTATGTCTACTAATTATACTTTCAGAACGGCTTATATTTTGTAAAGGTCATGGCACACCCTTCATCTTCATCTTCATCTCTACCATGTCCAGCAGCTCTTCGTCCTTCTTCTGCCCAAAGATGAGCACAAAGATCACTCCTTAATCTCTCGTATAAATTTGGATTCTCAATGTGATTCGTCATCCGCGCATAGTTCCTTGCAGGCATACCCCGAAGTGGTACAACATCCTCCCTCAAATCTCGTCTGGATAGTTGGTCCAGGATGCATCACGACGAGTTTCGGAGATTACCATGTTACGCAGAATTATGCAAGTGAGTATAGTCTTATGCATTTCATGGGGACTCATACCACGAAAAGAACCACAACCGATGGAAAATTTCTTCTTCATAATTCCAAAGGCACGCTCAACATCCTTCCTGAATGCCATCTGCATTGTGTTGATATGCCTCATTGCTTACCCGATTTCCTGGAGGCACTCCCCTGTACGCTTGAACCAAAGTTGACCACTTAGGATAGATTTCATTAGAAATATAATACCCATGAGAGTACTAATTTTCGTTGATATTGAAATTAACAGGTGGGGCTCGGCCCTTCTTAAGGTCTTCAAAAAGAGGCGGTTTGTGCAAAACATTTATATCATTTTGCGAACCAGAAAGACCAATAAAAACATGCCATATCCAACAGTCTTCAGTAGTTGCAGCTTCTAAAATGACAGTTGGCTTAAGGTAATGACCCTTGTATTGACCATCCCACATTGTTGGACACCCCTGCCACACCCAGTGCATGCAGTCGAGACTACCTAGCATTTCAGGGAAACCCCTCGTCGTATTCACTTTCAACATCTCTCGAATATCTTTCTGGTTAGGCTTGCGCAAATACTCTGGACCGAAATGATCAATCATAACTTCGCAAAACAATGAGAGACAGTTGAAGGCAGTTGTTTTGCCCATTCGGATGTACTCATCAAGGGAATCTGCTGGACAACCGTAACCAAGAATCCTTAACGCTGCCATAACCTTCTACTCTGGACTATGACCTCTAATATTACGACAATCAAACTGATAATCAAATCGAGGTTCATCTCTTATAATCTCCGCAATAATAAATTTCGTCAAGTGTCGCGGCATGCGGAAGCGACGCTGGAAATCTTGATCGGAATACACACAGTCTTCATTGAAATAATCATGCATCAGTTTTTCGTGGTAGAATTCTCGCTCACGGTAAGTGTATCGTCTACACTGTACTGCTTTTCGCTCAGGTTCCATTGGTATTGCGTCGGTATAGACCTGCAGCATCGTGTCGAACTGCGCTCTTTCTTCATCAGAGTTAGAATCAATTTCCTGCAGCATACGAATAATTTTTTTTATAGGAATCAAATTCGATCATTCTTCTTTGCATCTCTTCATCATCAGAATCAGATGAATCATGATCATACTCCATTGATTACAAGAAAATAATGAAATATAAATTTTGTTTTTTGCAGCAGAGTAAAATTGTGTTCGATCTGAGAAATGTGAAGAATGTGAAGAATGATGAGGAGAAGAGTAGGTTTGAGGGTGATTAAATAGGGGCAACGAATTTGACCGTTGGATTGGGGCGAGATCTGATCAATGGAAATTCTGTCGAGGTCGATGGAATTTCTATCGACATATGGAATTTCCATCGATCACCACTGCCCCATTTTTGGTTTGCTAGGCCACATTGGATTGCAAATGGAAGGGTTTGCATGGCTCTACTGGAACTGGCCTTACAATAAACCAAGGTATTTTCTGGTTACTAAAAGCAACAATGACTGCTCTTGAATCAGTTCTAAAGACAATATCTCTGAACCCATTTTCTACAACCCATTCTCCTGCACATAAAAAAAATTGCTAGCATTTCTGCAATGTAGTTTGTTTTTGTACCCACACCTCCAGACACTGCAATAATGCATCTTCCAACAGAATCCCTACCAATAAACCCATAACCAGCAGCACATGGTTCCTCTTGAAGCTCTATCACAACACAGAAGTAATTGATTATCAGCTGGTAACTGGAAATAGGCTTCAATTACTCTAAGAGTTTTAATCTTTCTACATTTCACCCCAAAGAGCTTAAGAATCTGTAAGTCATATGATGTATTACACATCTCAGCTCTCATTCTAACTTCACTCTCAGCTGTGAGATGCACTATTCTCTCATTTATGCCATTCACATTAAAGGACCCTCCTTCATACACCATTTTATTTTTTGTAAACCATAGTTCCCTCAATGTTATCGTGGCTGCTACTCTTCAAATATCCTTCACAGCTGGACTTTTTTGTTTAAATTCAATACCTCATTAATAGATTTTGGATTAAGAAAAGATAACATACCTCCCAACCATTTCCAGATAATCTCACTATAATCACAGTACCAAAATAAATGCTCAACTGTTTCTCATTCTTCTTGCAAAAGATACATCTGGAAGACATATGAAACTTTCTTTTCTTCATATTATCATCTGTAGCACACACTCTATGCACTATTTTCCAAACATTACTTGAGATGTTAGGATGTATACTTTTATGCCAAATTTTCTTGGGCCAATGCAATTTAGGATGTTTATTTCTCACACAATTTGCTGCAGAAGAGACTGAAAACTCACCAGTTGATGTATGAATCCACACTCTTATGTCCTCATTACCATCAACTACAGGAAGCTCATTTATGGAAATTAAACTCAAAATTTCTACTGGAATTACCCATTCATCAGACAACAGTGAACCAGATACCTTTAAGTCCATATGTTGTAACATATATTCATTTGTTGGATGCATTTCCTTTAGAGATTTCTCCTTTACCCACACATCATCCCACGCTGAAATTTGTCTTCCATCTCCAACTATCCATCTTGTACATTTTTCACATCCTTTAAAACCCATTTGAGTGCAGGCCACACAGAAGATTTTTTATAATAGTTTATCCAGTTTCCTTTCTTATCTTTGAACTTAGCTTGATTTTTTTTTCCCATTCATCCTCAACAAATTGAATCTTCCACAAAAGTTTCATAAATAATGCTCTATTAATCACCTCCAGACTTCTCAATCCCAAACCTCCTTCATCTATGGGTGGACACACCAAATCCCAGTTCAAAATAATTATCTTCTTAACTGCAGGATCTCCTGACCATAAAAATTTCTTATAATTCTTTCACACTCCTTCAATATTTTACTGGGCCATTTATATACTGACATATTGTAAACATGAATGCTACAAAGAACATGTTTAACCAATATCAGTCTCTCTTGAAATGATAACATATTACCTTTCCATCTTGCCAATTTACTCTGCATCATCTCCACTACTCCCCAAACATGTCTAGATTTAACACACCCAGGAATTAGTTATACACCCAGATATTTGTCAGGAAAAGTAGATAAAGGCATACCACATAACTGAGCAATTTGATTTCTTCTTACTTCACTAGTACCACCCGCAAAACACATACTCTTCTCTATACTAACCACTTGACCTGATGATCTTTGGTAATCTTTAATCTCCAGCAATTTGAGTACATTTCTTCTATCCACATTACAAAATAAGAAAATATCATCAGTAAATAGAATATGAGAGGGTCTAATTCCATTTCTGTCAACCATGGGGTAAATTTTTCCAGTTTGCACCATAATAGTAAGCAACCTACTCAAACAATCTTCTGCAATTACAAATAGAAGAGGAGACAAGGGATCTCCATGTCTTAAGCCCCTCTCAACTTGAAAATATCCTTCAGGTCTTCCATTTACTAGCACTCATATTCTTGCAGACTTCAATAACACATGGATCCAATGAATGGGATATTTCAGAAAAACCTAAGCATCTCATAACCCGAAACATAAATTCCCAGCTAAGTGAGTCATATGCTTGGGAAATATCCAACTTCAACCCTACATTTCCTCCCCCCTCTTAGTATCTAACTCATTTACCAACTCAGATGCTAATAAAATTTGTTGTTGAATGTTTCTTCCCTTAATAAATCCACATTGTTGAGGAGAAACAATTTATTAATAATATTGCCCATTCTTGAAGTGAGTATCTTAGTCAAAACTTTGAAACTAAAGTTCATTAACCCAATAGGCCTAAAATGGTTTGCTTGCTTAGTATTTTCAATTTTGGGCAGTAATTTCAGAAAATTTGAGTTCATACCTTTCGGAATGAATTGATTTCTCCAACAATACTTAACAGACCTTTGTAAAATCTTGACCAATAACGACCCAAGTTGTTCTGTAAAACCAACCAGCAAACCCATCAGGACCTGGAACACTATCAGGATCCATATCAAACACAACTTTTTTAATTTCTTCGTCAGTAAGGATTGTAATCATCATGTCATTGTCACCATCCTCCACTACTCTTGGTATTGCAGAAAAAATTCTATCAGAAAACTGAACTTCTTTGAATTTGAACTTTTCTTCATAATGTTCAACCAACAATTCAGCTACTTGGTCAGTCACCATTTCTCCATTATTATTCTCTAATTCCATTATTGTTGTTTGAGTTTGCTTAATCTTCAAATTGGTATGAAAGAATTTGGTATTTGCAGCTCCATCTTTTAACAATTTTACTCTGGACTTTTGTTGAATTATCTCCTTATTTTGTTGCACCAATACTGCTTGAACACCCCTTGCAGTTACCATTTTATTTAACAAGTTTGTATCTTCAGGATTCCTGTCAGAAGCTAGTGTTGCTAACTCCAACTCTTCCTCAGCTTGTTTAAGTTTTTTTCTTACATCACCAAAAATATTCCACTTTCATTTCTTAACTGCAACTTTAAATCTCTTTAATTTTGCCAGAAAAATATAAGCATCATTTCCACTGATTTCTTCTTCCCATGACTCTCTCACTATGTCAATAAAACCAAGATGACTCTTCCAGACCTTCAAATCTCTAAAAGGTACATTAGCAGGTTTAGGAATCTCAGCATTTGTAAGCACATCATGATATGAAATACCTCTAGTACCCACTTTGTACCCCCAACTGGGAAATAAATCCAACCATTTACTATTAACCACTGCTTTATCTAAGTTACATACAATCCTTTTATTACCACATCGGTTATTACTCCATGAAAATTCAATTCCAGTTTTTGGTTCTTGAATTAACTCACAAGTACTTAAGCAGTCACTAAACTCTAACATTGAAATTGAAAAAGCAGGGGTACCGAAATACAACCAACTTTTTGTTTGGGCGCGTGAGTCTTATGGTAAGATATGGACGATCTCAAAAATCAATATCCAAATCTGATAACCGGAGTGGGATCGAGTGATCGGTCTAACTCAAGATAAATCTTGGCAAATCCCCTGGATGGATTATGGACCAACTCGACGGTTATTAATAACATACTTCTTGTGTTTGCTTTAATTATATAACCAGAGAATATAATGCGGAAAGTAAAGCACACAAGACACCAGAGATTTTTTTAACGAGGAAACTACGACCTGTAGAAAAACCTCGGAACCTCATCCAGATTGAACACCACACAATACTAACTGTCTACAAACACTAGCCTATATAAGACTTCAGTCTAGGATGTAGCAGAGACCAACTCAATCCCTCCAAGCGAATTTGCTATTGTCGCACTCCTTACGTCTCTAGATCCCCCACAGATCGTCACGCACTTGATTCCCCTAGCTGACGTCCTTTACAGGCCTAGGAGTTGCTTAAACCGTTGTTAAAGGCTTGTGTCAATAATTCCGGCTTTGCAACCTCGATTATCAACAATATGTTTGAACTGTCATCTTCAATTTGACATACACAAAGTGACTTCCTTCAGATTGCTCCAGGTCATACGAAAAATCTACTTTACAAGCGGGGGCTGACAAGTAAACCATGTAAACTATGCCCAACTTGTCTCTACCTCAGTTATAAAAAGAATCACTTATACAACTGGAGCTAACTAGGTCTTACAACACCGAGTGCAGCCGTGCGTTGCTTCATTTCAAACCTTGTATGTAACGTATCAGTTCTTGAATAGCCTTATTGCAGAAGAGAAGGAATATAGAATAGACAAAAACGTGATCAGGGTACCAAGGTTACAGGTTAATCCAATAACAACCACAAAGGTAAGTAATCTCCTACATGTGCTTTCAAACTCTCAAGAGAAGTCTTTATAGTCGTTAGGTAAATCCCACAGAGGAACTGCTACCTAATAGAGGATGAATTTACCACAACAAGCTTACACCTAAGTGTAAAGAGTTTACGATCAATTCCACAGAGAAACTTCACGTATGCTTGATGCTTGTGGTTTTCGTTCTTTAACCCTCTATTTATAGCACTCAATAAGATAGGTTGCTTAGGAATAAAGAAACTAGTTACTTGGCCTACAAGTTAGCAAGTGCCCGTGCAAACGAACCCGTTACTTAGGTTGCACACAAAGAAACCCTAGATTTATCTCAATTGGAAATTGTTTTTACCTGGTGTTTTAGGTGTAAAACAATAAAGAGAATCTGAGGGGTAAAGTGTGAAGTGTGATGATGTAATAAAAGATTATGATGAATTCGAGAGGTCAAGATCGAACAAGACTCGCCTAAACCAAGAAATGGCCGTTCGAGTATTGCTTCAGTTACAAGAAGAGGAAATAGGGTTGGTTTAGGGAGGGAAGCAGAGAAAGATGAGATCAGAGAATTGCTATGATTTTCTGTGATGTTGATGATTGAATTGCTAAAGAAGATTGGATATTCAGTTCTCACTAGATATTAAATGCTGAATGAGAAGAGTTAATCAATTATCGATGAGATTGATTGATTGAACTTGCACTGAATTAAACTATTGAACTTGTCTGTTCTGTTGTTATCTTTCCAAACTGGTCGAGTGACCTATTTATAGCAATAGAATTCCAACTGATCTCGTAAGAAGTGGAAGAAGTGGAAGAGTGGGAGTGTGGAGTAAGTGGGGCAAGTCTTGCGCCTAATATTAGGGAAGAATGAACCGCCCACTACTCTATCCCATCTTCTCAGCAACATTCGCACGACTTAGTTTTCTTTCCCGTTAAGTGATTGAGCCGTTGCAATCACACGTGCCGTAGACCGCCAAACCAAAACCCTAAAAGAATATCCCCCCATGTAACTTACTTGATTCTCGTAAGATTTGTTAAGATTTGTTAAGTCAAAGATGACTAAGTGCAAGTCGTACCAATTACTGGTAAACTCAGGACTTTTGCATAAAGATAGAGATTAAGCGATAAGCTTGTGTATCTCTTTTAGGTTTGGTCTAAGGATTGAGCCGGGCAATCGCCATTTAAACCAATGAGATAAATCTAAGGGTTGAGCCAGCAACCGCCATTAGATAAGATAAGGTAAGTCTAAGGATTGAGCTATTCAATCGCCAATTAGACTGAGAGGATTTCAGCAACTCTCTGTGGCAACAGTCAAATAAGTACGACTTTCAGTTTGCCATAAATATGAGAAATTGGCTTGTGGCATGTAATGCACCAATTTTCTGAGTAATGAAGACATATGAATGTCTAAAATAATATAGGTCATAGCCATGAGCCATGATTAAGAGTTATAGCACTGATTTATAGAAGCAAGTCCATAATCAGGAAAAACAGACGAATGATGCTATCACGGCGTAGCCATCATCAAGAATGCATAAGCATTGCCAATACAAGACCTAAAGACAGGCCATAATAATCATAATAAGCCATATTGCATGGTATAATAATCTTATTGAGAAGTTAGGTATAAGGCGCAAAGGATAAGCCACAACATTTATGTTATTTTCAGATTTCTGGACAGTTTGCATGTTGTCCATTGGTAAAATCACCCAGGCCAGACCATATTAGATAAAATTCTGAATTTTTAGTATGTTGTAGGGAACTCACAGAGGAAAATATTTCGTGAAGGAAGCGCCCCCTAATTCCTCACGGATTGGGCTGTAAAAATCACGCCATGAGGAAATACGTGAGCTGAACTGCCAGATTTCCGAACTTGATTAGGAAACTAGAGTATTATGGACTTAATAAACTCCATAATCCTCTAGGATTTGGATCAGTGGGACCCATAAATAGAGGGGAGGCTAGAGAAGAATATATTCTAGTCCCAAGGGGGCAACTAGAGCCCGTGAGAGAAGAAAATACCATGGCTCTTCGTGAGCACAAGCAGGGGAAAACCGTAAGGCCCCCCCAAGGTTTAGCCGCGCCCTGACTTTGGGCCTCCAAGATTTGGCCAAGGCAAAGTCATGGGGCTCCAAGATTAGGCCAGGGCAATAGCATGGGTACCCATAATTAGGCCAAGGAGGTGGCGTGGGCACCCAAGTGCCAAGGCACGCCAAAGACATGGATATCCAAGATTAGGGCAAGCTAGAAGCATGAGCATCCAAGGCTAAGGCAGGGATTAGCTGTGGGCCTCCAAGGAGAAGGGGCGTGAAGCATTGGCGGGACTAGGC
>JAJJMA010028532.1:0-10104 GCA_023529015.1 Papaver nudicaule
TTCTAAAGTTGATGCTCTCATCTCGATGATGAAGAACTTAGGTTTTAGAGATGATTCTTTCAATATTAAGGCTGTCGGAGCTCCGGGCAGCCGGCTGACTCCAGAATTGGTCGAGGAGTTTGGATGCAACGAGGGGAAGCTTTTGGTTTCGTTTCATCAAATTTCTGTTGGGTTGATTCCCCCTTTTTACCAACCTTCCAACCCCCTATTTATTGAAATTCTCTGCTCCCTTTCCAGTCCTCGAGGGGTAATGCAACTCACCTGTAGCTCCATTCACCTTATTAATCAGTGGGTTTCTCGCTCCGAAGATAACTCTCCCGCTGGTTCTACAGCGAAGTTTTACTTTACTGCCAAAAATTTCTTTCAGCATTACGAACCATTCTTAACGCTGGACAACGAATTTGCCCCTTGGGGAGTCAGCTTTCAGACTTGTGAGGGGTGGTGTGAATATTATTCCGGGGTCTTTAGATTATTCTGTGGACGAAGACTGGTATCCGGAGCCTGTGCTTCTGGAGGGCCCCATACTTCGAGGCTGGAAGGATGCAGGTCACTTCATTCCTCGGGCAGAGTTCGAAATAGGACACGAGTTCTCGATTCAGCATCTGTTTACGATCCACTTTTCTGACGAGGAGAGAGAGCTGTCTCGTCAGACCTTAAGGAAGAGCAAAGGTGTTTCCGCCGGTGCTTCGAGTAGCTTAAAGCGTTCCCGAGCAGATGAGGAGACTATGGAGCAGGTAACAAATACCTTTTTAAGATTTATTTTCTGGAGTATGCATACTTGCCTCTATTTGTTTCCTGAGAAAGACGAATTCTCATTTGCAGGGGAATGATGCGTCTGTGGGCGGCTTGAGTGTGGAGAATGAGTTGGTGGGTTTTGAGTTCGGGGAGAAGACCGAGGTTGCCAGACCTCGCAGGAAGTTTTTTTTTTAAAAAATCGTCCAAAATAAGTTTACCGAATCAAGGCAAGGTACCATCGAAACCTTCGAAGAAGAAGATGAAAGCGGCTGCTCCTGTCGAACTGTCCTCGGCGAAGGCTACTGATGCGCCTCATGTTGATAAAGCTATCGAGGAGGTTGCCGCTGTCAAATCGAATGTTGCTGAGCCGAATGTGCCTGCCTCTTCCTCGGCGATGATTGCTTCTTCTGCTGCGACCACTGCCTCAGCCTGGTTGCTTCTGTTGTCGCAACCCCTGCCTCAGCTGAACCTTCTGCCTTATCTTCGAAGAAGATTATCCCTGTTGTTGATCTCCTTCTTCCTCGGAGGGATGGCTCGTCTGTTAATATGGATTCTTCGAAGGAGCTAGTTATCAGTTATCCTCGTAGTTCAAAATTTCCACCAGCTCCTAGTTTTGCTACCAAACACTCTCAACCATACACTGCGAAGAGATTTAAGGAGGTTCTTTTTGAGAACCATAATCTGAGTGACTTTTCCAAAGAAGTCTCCTCTCGCTTTGATGCTCATGCCTCTGATCTGGGCTGCACTTTGGATCCTGAGTTTTGCAAGAAATTTGACGTTGTTCTTGGAGGTGACCGTCTTAGGATGGAGTATGATATTCGCCATCCGTTTTTTTCGTATGAAGAGAATCTCGCTATGCTTCAAATGGTTCGTTGTTTTTTCCTTTAAGTGTGAATAGTCATATTTTATGAGTGTCTGGCTTAGTTCTTGGTGCCTTTTCGTATTTGTCACAGGGTAGTTATCATGAGTCCGGTCTTCTGGCCTATGCCTTTGATCAATATGGCGAGGCTGAGTATTATGAGAGGAAATTTCTCCAGATGCAACAGGAGCTTGCCGAAGAAAAGACTCGCAGTGCTCGCGAGAGGAAGAATTTGATAGGTATATATTTTGTTATCCTGTGTTTGCATTTTACCTTGTAATTTTATGCTGAGAAAAATTTACTGCTGTCCAAAAAGCCGAGTTAGAAGGAGGGAAGAAGAAACTCCACGAGGCTAAGTTAGCTTTAAACAACTCTCGAGATAGTCGCAAGCCCTCGCATAGTGCTTCTGTCGATGGAGGTCATCGAGGTGAAATTGATAAGCTTATAAAAGAGAGGAATCAAGCCTGGGATGACTGAGATTACTATAAGAGGAAAAGGCGTGAAACTGAGGACCTTCTTGCTGAGGAGAAAAGGAAAAGAGTTAAGGCCGAGCGCCTTCTTGAAGAGGAGAAAAATAAAGAGTGGTATTATTGCCCGAGAGAATCACTTTTTTCAGCTGGATGTAGAACGCCTATCTCGAGAGCGAGATGCTGCTCTTAAGGAGAAGTCAGTCACCGCCTCTGGCAGAGTGGTGATAGAGAATTTGGAGCGGGATATTATGAATTTGAAGGTTCAGACGTCTGCGCTGAAGAACGTCAATAATGATCTAACTGCGGAGAACGCTGCTTTGAAGAAGGGCTGTAATGACATAAGCATGGAGCTTGTCAAGGCGAAAACTACGAAGGATCATCTTTCCCGAATGATTGATGAATATCGTTTAAAACTTGCTAAGTTTGGGGCGGCTTCTTCTGAAGATATTAAGAAAAGGGCTACCCAACCTCGCTTTACCAACCAACATGAGGTTGTTGAGTACATGATTGTTAAAGATAGTAGGGTGCTAACCCTGATCAAGTTGTTGTGATGTTGTTTGTTGCGTTTTTCAGTTATCTCAACTTTTCCTTGTTTCGGTTATTTGACAGGCATTGAAGCCAACCTGCAGAAGAAAGTTGCAGACGCTGAATCCGCGAGGGACGAAGCTGTTAATCAGTTGGTGCTTGAAGCCGACCAAAATTTGGAGTTTGAAAGGAGAGCAAAACAATTGTCGAAGGAGTTGTCCGAAGAACAACGACGTCGAACTGCCGATGTGAACATGCTTTCCCGAGAGCTGGAGCTCGAACGTAAGCGTCGTTCAGAGGATGTGCAGAGGAGTGTTGAGAAAATGACTGCCGAACGAGATTTTCGTCTTAAGTGCCAGCAGGATCTTAGGAATATGGTTACTGGTTTTGCCCTCGTCAATCATCAGCTAAGACATGGGCGGGCTGTCGAAGAACGGCTTACTCGGTCTGCTTTGACTACCTCCCTAGCTACTAGCATGGCATGTCGAATGCATGGTCGGTCGCTCTTTAGAGCCATCGGTATTGAGCCTCCTACCTATGGGGCTGTTGGTGCAAGGGATGCTGACGCGATACTTCCAGGCGACGAATACTTGCTTCCTCAAGAGGTGTTTGTAAGGTTAGCTAGGGATGAAGCGCGAAAGAGAGGGCTGCTTGGGAAAATTCCTTAAGACAAAGGTCCTGATGATGATGAAGGCGATGGTGATGATGATTCCGATGATGGCCACTCAGGTGGCTCCGAAGGTCATCCCAAGGGAGGCTCCGAAGGTGATTCTAAGGATGATTCCGATGGTGATTCGAAGGATGATCCGAAGAACAGTCCCAGGGATGATCCAAAGGTTGATTCGAAGGATGATCTGAAGGATGATGTTTCAATTGAGACTGGCAGCCCTGCTGATGATGTCGCACAGGATCTTGGTGATGCCCGAGTACCGAGCACTGGTGGTGATGTGGGTGTTAACTTCGATAAAAGGAACAACTATTTGTTTCAAGAATCTTCGGCCGCGTATAGTGAAGAGAGCGAAAGTGAGTCTGAGCCTATGAGGGAAATCACTCCTTCAAGACAAGATCACTCTGGTTTCGAACTTATGAAGAGGATTTGAAGGCTGAAAAAGGGCTTTGGGATGACATGAGAGTCTTTGGAGATCCCTCCCCTCGTCGCGTTGTTTTATCTAGTGAAGTTTCTCCCGTGGTGTAGTTCTTTTGCTTTTCCGTTTGTTTTCTGATAGGAGAATTTTTTGTTCTTGGCATCTCCCATATTTTTGCGCTTGTATGTTGTGTTGACTATGTTTATAAAGAAGCCTTTTTCCTTGATTGTAGTTTTTTCTTTTTTAATTTGCATATATGTGCCGAGAACTTCGTAATCAAGCACGAAGTTGCTGTTGCAATACTCTGGGATCCTAAGGGTACTCGGGGTGCAACTCCAGGGCTTACTTCGATGTGGGAGATAGTAAACCAAGCTAGTGGGGGCATATGGATCACCCTTCCCAAAGGCTTTTAGTTACTTGCCCGTTTTAAAGCAAACATAGGCTATCGAGGTCATAGGTACCCGTTTTGCCTCAGAGTATTGGGTTGTTATCGAGGATACCGGGTATCCTCCAAGAGAACATGGTGGTGTTCTGATAATCCCTTTGTCCCAAATTTAGTGAGGAGCTTATGGTGGGCAGCTGTTATGACTGCTCCTCGATAAAAAAGTAACACAAGTGGGGAGTGTCGGTCTCTGCTGGAGCTTAGACACGGTACTATTCTCCTATTGCGGCCTAGAGTTCGACCCCTCTGTTTCTCGATAGCCCCTCCTCGAGGCTATGTTTTATTTTTTTGGAGGAGGTCCCTCGGCTGCGTGATTCGCCTGCTATTCCCGTGAATACAAGCGAATCAGCTGCCTCGGGGTTCCATCCACCTTTAGAGGTAGATGTTAATCCCATTTATCATCCACTCGACGCCTCAGAAAGAGAGGTCCTCATGGCCGTGTGGTAGTGGGTTCAAATGCTTCGTTAGCTTAAGTAGCTTAGATGCAAAGTACCCACCGCTAACGGGGTGTCTTGTGGGTAGAGGACTGTGTCATATAGCTCGTAGGGCCCTTACGGCTTATATGATCATCAGCTCTGTGCCTGCTATTCGATGTCTTTTTGTGTTTTAGGCGTATGGGCCTTTGGCGTTAAGGCCTTTTAATTTATTTGCGTCGAGGCACTAGGGGAGATATGGCGTCATGGCCTGTTTGCTTTATATGGCGTGAGAGCCTTTGGAGGTTTGCCTATTCAAGTAGGACTTTCGCCTAACCAAGTAGGATCTGGAGTTTGGATCGAGGTATAGTGCCTCGAAGGGTACAATATGTATTTTCTTAACAACATGCCAAGCTGCTTCGCTCATTCTAAAACTGACATATCTTATTCGGTGCTTACATACGTGGTTTTAATTGAGGTGTTTCAGATGCTTTCCCTCGACTGGGGTGCTTAGCTTCTGTCCTTCGAGATTGACTAGGATGTACGTGTTGTTCCCGAGCGCTTTTTCGATGACGTAGGGCCCAACCCAAAATTGTTCCTCCAGAGTATCTTTCCCGGTGTCAGTCGAACAAGCCTTGCTGTAAGATGTGCTTGGTGTTAGTGCCTTATTGCTTGATATTGTCATGTACCTGACTTGAATTGAGTGTTTTTTGTTAACCCTTATCGTTTCTAAGGGGTTGGCTTTATCATTTGCATTGTATTCGTTAGTTGGTTGTGGGCGCAACCGCTATTTGTGCGACACGTGTCCTGTCGCATCTGGTGTGTGGGTGGTTAGCGTCAGTATTTATTTCTCGTGGGTTTGTTGAGAAATCCCATTCAGATATTTTTCGATTGTCTTGCTTTTGGCTTAAGCCATAGCTTACCTTCTTTTTCATTCAGTCAATTACATTTTTCTGCATTTCAATTCCGTCTTTAAGTTTATGTCTTTTAATTTCTTGTCAATTTCCTTTAATTGATTTCATTTCCGCTGTTACAAGTTTGATTGGAGAACAAACCATTACAATTGGTATCAGATTCAGCTACATCCATGGGAGGAGCAGGAGCAGCTAAAAATGCAGAGAAAGAATTTGAAAATCGTGCTAAATCAATGGAAGATCGTATCAAGGTTTTGGAGGAAAATTCAGCAACAATAGCTTCGATGAATGACAAATTGGATCAATTACTTCTTGGAGCTGAGGACAGAGAATCTCAGAGGAAATTAGGTAATACTGAGATGATGGAGGGTATCATGAAGAAGTATTCCAACGTCTTTGATGCATCGGTTACAGAGAATCTTAATAAGCTTGAGGATAAGGTGAAGAATCACCAGCTCAAGTTCGATGAAGCTCTTTTGAACAGTACCAAAGCGTTACAAAAACAAATCAGTGAGGCTCAGAAACTTTTTCCTCAGTAGACAACAGGTTCTCCTTCTACTTCTTATTCTGGTTTTCAAACTCCGGGTATGAATTCCGTACCTTATATGCTAGCCAATAGAGAATACAACTCGCTTCAAAATACAGTGAAAGTTGAATTTCCAAGGTTTAGTGGTGAAAATCCAAGGAGTTGGGTACAAAAGTGTGAACGTTATTTCCAGATCCGTCAAATCGATGAGCATCAGAAAGTGACATTTGCTTCGACCAATGGTTTAACCATTTTCGTGTGGGTAAGGATCTTATGACCTGGAAATTTTTTTCTGATAATATTTGCTCTAGATTTGAAAATCCTGCTTTGGATAACTTTATAGGCAATTTTAATAAACTAACTCAAATTGATTCTGTGGAGGAATATTTAGAACAATTTGAATACCTTAAAGCCTTTATGCTCATGAGCAATCCTTCCTTGTCAGAAAACTATTTTGTTAAAAGTTTTATTAGTGGGTTGAAAGATGAGATCCGGACACAAGTTCTCATGCACAATCCTACTACACTACTTCACACTTATTCTTTAGCCAGAATGCAAGAGACTGTAGCTCTTCAGAATAAGTTGAGCAAACCACCTACCAAATCTTTCACTAATTCATTTCTTACTTCTAGACCTCAGTTCTCTTCTCAGTTTCCTCCAAAGCCAATTGCTACCAATTCTACAACAAATTTTCCTTCAAGAAATTTTACTACCACTCCAAAGCCTAACGCATCATCACTACCTATTAAAGGAATTAGCCATGAACAGATGAACCTTAGAAGAGAAAAAGGTCTTTGCTATCATTGTGATGAGGTTTTCACTAGAGGGCATGTATGTAAGAAAAAGACTATTTATATGGTGATGGGTGAACTCTTGGATAATGAAGAAGTTTTTATTCCTGAAGATACTGTTCCAGAAAATGTGGACTCTCCAGTGGAATCTGACATGGAAGTATCTTTGCATGCTCTTACTGGTATTGTGTCAGCTGAAACATTGAGAATACCAGGGATTCTCAGGAAAAAAGCCATCTCTGTACTTATTGATACTGGTAGCACTCACAACTTTATTGATACAGATTTAGCTACTTCTCTACAGTGTACTATACAACCTACTCAGCATTTATTGGTTACTGTTGCTAATGGAGAAAAGACCATCAGTACTGGGTTGTGTAGGCAATTGAGGTGGACTATGCAGGGCTACACTTTTTGTGAAGATCTCAGATTATTGCCTCTTGGTGGATGTGACATGGTGCTTGGTGCTGACTGGCTAAGGAAATTAGGTGACATTATGCTCAATTTCTCTAAACTGCTCATTTCTTTTCATTATGATGGCCAACCTATTACTCTCACTGGTGCTTCTAGTAACCCTTCTCTTTTATCTATAACAAGTACTGCTGTGAAGGAATTTTTTAGGAAGCACACACATGGCATTGTTGGCCAACTTTTTTCTGTGTCTGTTTCAGCACAACCTCAACCTATTCCTCCTGTCATTTCTCAGTTATTAGATAAATATGCTGATGTTTTTTCTGAGCCAAACAGTTTGCCACCTCAAAGAATCCTTGACCACAAAATTATTCTGAAACCTAACTCTGAAACACCAAATATGAGACCTTATAAATGTCCATATGTTCAAAAGTCTGTCATAGAGAAGTTGGTTTCTGAAATGCTTTCTTCTGGCATTATACAACCTAGCCATAGTCCTTTTGCTTCTCCTATCCTATTAGTCAAGAAAAAAGACAATACATGGAGATTTTGTGTTGACTATAGAAGGTTAAACAACATCACAGTTAAGGACAAATTTCCAATTCCCATTATTGATGAGTTGTTGGATGAGTTGCATGGAGCTCAATATTTTTCAAAGCTGGATCTCAGATCAGGTTATCATCAAATTAGAGTGCATGCTCCTGACATTCCCAAAACTGCATTCAGGACTCATCAAGGTCACTATGAATTCAGGGTGATGCCTTTTGGTCTGACTAATGCACCTGCTACTTTCCAAGCTTTAATGAATGAAGTTTTTCAACCATTTTTGAGGAAATTCGTGTTGGTATTCTTTGATGACATTTTGGTCTATAATGCTTCTTTACAAGCTCATCTACTTCATCTGGAAGCTACTCTCAAGCTTCTGCAACAACATCAGCTTTTTGCCAAGATATCTAAATGTTGTTTTGCTCAACAGGAATTAGAGTATTTAGGCCACATTATTACAGCTCAAGGGGTGGTAGCTGATCCAGCTAAAATTGAGTGTATGGTTAATTGGCCTGTGCCTAAAACTATTAAGGAGCTAAGAGGTTTTTTGGGTCTTACTGGTTATTATAGAAAATTTGTTAAAGGCTATGGTATGATCAGTAAACCTCTCACTGATCTGTTGAAGAAAAATGCATTTGTATGGTCCCCTACTGCAACTCAGGCTTTTCAGCAGCTCAAAAGAACAATGACAACAACACCAGTACTGGCTTTGCCAGATTTTTCCCTCCCATTTGTCATTGAAACTGATGCTTCAAGTACTGGTATTGGGGCTTTTTTAATGCAGCAAAATAGAGCAATTGCATTTTTCAGCAAGCCTTTAGGTCCAAAGGCTAGAAGTTTATCTACTTATGAAAGAGAACTTATGGCTATTGTGCAGTCAGTCACTAGATGGAGGAATTACTTACAAGGTCACCATTTCATCATCAGAACTGACCATCAAAGCATCAAATTCTTCTTGGACCAAAAGATCACCACTGGTCTTCAACAGAAATGGTTGATTAAGAAAGGAGTAGAGAACAAGGTGGCTGATGCACTTTCTAGAAGAGATCATGCTGAGGGATCATGTAGTCAGATTGTTGTCTCTGGTCCTTCTTGGATTCAGGATATTCTGGACAGTTACACTGATGATGTTACTGCACAACAACTTATTGCTCAGTTCTCTGTAAGTGATGCTGTTATTCCTCATTTTTCTTTTACTGGAGGTATTCTCAGATACAAGAACAGACTATATGTGGGAAAGAATGCCAACATCAGAACTCACATTATGCAATCCCTTCACTCTTCTGCTCTGGGTGGTCATTCTGGTATTCAGGCATCATATGTTGAGGCAAAGACTTACTTTTATTGGCCAGGCATGAAAAAAGATGTCACACTCTTTGTTGCTCAATGTGATGTCTGTCAGAGAAATAAAGGAGAGTTATCACACCCTGCTGGATTGCTTCAACCATTACCAGTTCCTTCACATCCTTGGCAACACATATAAATGGATTTCATTGAAGGTTTACCAATTAGTGACAAGAAATCTATTGTGTTGGTGGTAGTGGATCGTTTGACAAAATATGCTCATTTTATCAGTATGCATCATCCTTATACAGCTGCAACTGTTGCCTCTGAATTCATCAGACACATTTTCAGACTTCATGGGTTACCAGCATCCATCACTTCAGACAGAGACAGAGTTTTCACTAGTCTTTTCTGGCAAGATCTCTTCAAAGTTTTGGGAACAGAATTGAAGCTCAGTACTGCTTATCACCCTCAAACTGATGGTCAAACTGAGAGAGTCAATTCTTGTTTGGAAACTTATTTGAGGTGTATCATGGGCATAAACCTGAGCAATGGGTTAAATGGTTGCCACTGGCTGAATGGTGGTATAATAACAACTATCACACTAGCCTGAAGATGACACCTTTCAGAGCACTTTATGGGTATTCTCCACCTCATTTGGCTTTTCCTTGCAATTCCACATCCACTGTTGCAGCAGTTGAGGAGTACATTCAAGAAAGGGATGCAATGTTGGACATATTGAAGGAAAACTTGCAGAAAGCACAAGAAAGAATGAAGTGGTTTGCTGACTTAAAGAGAACTGACAGAGAATTTCAGGTGGGAGATATGGTCTACTTGAAGCTACAACCCTACATGCAAGCTTCTGTCTCCCTAAGGAAAAACTTCAAGTTATCAGCCAAATATTATGGACCCTTCCCAGTTATTCAGAAGATAGGAGCTGTAGCCTATAAACTGCAGCTTCCTGACACAGCTAGGATTCATCCTGTTTTTCATGTATCTCAATTGAAGAAGAAGATTGGCAATGCAGTTATTCCTTCTCCAACATTACCCCTAGTTGATCATACAGGGCAGATTGTGGTGGAACCTGCATCAGTGCTGGATAC
>JAJJMA010028533.1:0-11866 GCA_023529015.1 Papaver nudicaule
CTAATATGTGTTTCTTGTTTCGAAACCTTAACCAAGGTTTTGTTAAACATAATCTAGAGTTCGAAACCTAGCTTTGCTTTCGCTATGTGGAAACTTGATTTGGGAACCTTAAATCGGTTCTGGTCATATATAAACTTTAGGATCCGAAACCTTAATTTGGTTTCTGCCAAACAGTATGTAGATTTCTAAACCTAAAAATGGTTATCTCAGAATGCGTATTTTCGAAGTTCAAACTCCACCATTTTGATTTGTGCTTCAACGAACTAATGAGTTTTATTTCTCAGTTTGAAGTTTGAATTCGTTCATCTTCAATGTACAACTAAGTTGGTTTGAGTTATAAGCAGAAATATGGTTGGTCGCTCTAGTTAGTAGACACATGAATTCTGATCAATACTGTACGTGATTAGATCTTCGTATGGATATGCTACTCGATCAAATATTCAATTGATTTATCATTTGATGTTTTGCTTTGAATTCTTGGATATCATTAACGTCATCATCTATATTGGAATCGAGAATTCAGGAGATTCAACATTTTGCTATTACTCGATGAAGCATGAACTGTACTTCATTGGTATATGTTTCTGCTGATTCAGAATGTCCATTGAACCTACGTGTTCACTTAAGCTTAACACACAATGCTTGTCCTCGTCTGCCATGATACGTTTATGCGAAACGTTGAGCCACGTTGGACGAGATCCCACTTCCACCTAGGATCGTTCTGGCCCGTCCAGCAAAGCCTAGGAAGTGATGTCAACATTATCAAAGCTAATGACGACATTTGGAAGTAATAATACCTTAAGGAGATTTTTCGAAACAAAAGGACACGTTTTCGAAATGAGCTCTTTCCCAGGGAGCATATTTAGTAAGCACCATATTTAGAATTAAATGAAATATCCAAATATACCTTATGAGTATTATTTGCTTTGATTGGTCTTGGCCAAACATTTATTGAAATATATTTTTTATTTTTGAAATATATTTTTCTTTAATGTAAAATGCTAGAGTATTAGATCTCATTAAATGTTATGAGTCTAAGACTCTAAGTGAGGTATTTCGGAACATATATGAAAATGTTGAATTTCCGAAATTGAATTAGCCTCATTTCAAAGCTAAGCCTTAGTCAATATAAATAGGAGTGGTATCTCTCCTAAAAGCTGTGTCCCTCTACCAAGCTCTTCTTCGGAACTATATCTTGTGTTTGTCACTTTTCTTTTCAGTTACCATTGAGCTTTTGCTCTTGGTCTAGAATTACGTGAAAGTCTTCTCTAGGGATCGAGAAGCCTAGAAGTACCTCTTACGGGAAACTAGTTTATGTTTACTAGTCTTCTTTGTATTGTACTTGTGTTCTGTTCTATCACGTCTATCAAACCTTGCGATCTTGTTATTTCAATGGTCCTTCTCTTCTGCAATAAGTCCACTCAAGATCGTTATGGTTAGAACATACTCTTTATCTATTAACCTGGATTTATCAGCAAGCCGCTTTCGGTTTGTGTGCCTAAACTATAGATATTGAGTGGAATCAAGATTGCTGTTATTGGATTTATTTTTTGCAGGTACACTGTTCTTCACGGTCATATCATATTGTACTTGCTCCAGCTGATTGCTTGATTCCAACTGGGACGACAAGGTTTCTCTTTCGAGAGTTTTGGTTTTGAAACCTTGATCGTTATCTCGAGGGGTTTATTACCAAGTAAACTTAAATATCCTCGCTCTTGGTGTAAAACAACTTCGGTGAAATATATGTTAAGTTGCCAAGGATATCATCTAGCGATTTGACCTGCCGCTATTTGGTTGTTGTCCATAAGATTGTAATCGTTCGATTGGAGGTCGGGTAGCGATAGTCCTCGCGACGGGCTGTGAGGCAACTCTTGCGTAAGACAGTAAAGGACGTCTGTTTATGTAGGGGAGTACATGTGCGTGACCACCTTGCTGTGGTTGGAGGCGTAGGAATACTGAGGGGAAATCTTTGTGACTAATAGTTGTATTAGGGTCATATTGTCTGCACCAGCTAGTCCGAAGTCTGAGAGTAGGTGTGTTGGCGGCTTAATTCTTAAGAGTATTCAAACTGGACTAGGTCCCGGGGTTTTTCTACGAGTTTGTAGTTTCCTTGTTAACAAAATTCTTGTGTGTACTTTACTTTATTTCCGCGTTATATTTGACTTGTCATATATAATTAAAGTATCGTACTTGGTTGTTGACATAGCGTTTCGGATCTTGTATTGACTCCCTTGTGTGAATCAATCAGTGACGAAAGAATCTTGTTCTTGAGTTCTTGATTAAAAGAATTGTTCAAGGTTTGACTTATAAGTGGACTAAAATAAAAGATTGGTGGTGTACTCGGTACCCTCGTCTTTTCAATAACTGGATAAACTATTATATTGAGGATATGTCATGGAAGTTGTTAGGGCATTGTCCGGTCAAACCCACTAGCGTTGGTATGTCAAGCTAGTTGTCAGTTTTAGGTGTCAAAACTCAATTCTTGATTTAGCCTACTAGAGTTTAGATTTCGGAATTGGGATATAGACAAAGTAGTAGAGACCTTGAAGACGAAGACTGTGAAGACAAAGAAGACATCAATTATTCTTCATCGATAAAAGGTTAGTAGGAGTTATGACTTTATGGATATTCTTCTATTTCTACTTTCTCTATTCTTTCGAAATAGTCGACTACTTTAGTAGTGATAATAGCGATTGAGATCGTATTCTTGTGTAACGTGGCCTTGTGTCATGACCAGTATTTGATCCCACAAATTACTGTGAGTACAAGAATGTATGAGACAGATTCGGTGCCATGTGTCCATTACAATGGTTTGCTTGCAAACTGTTAGTTGGATATGGATGAATCTAAAGTAGTACTCTTGAGCAAAGATTCCATGGATCACAGCTGAGGACGTTCTCACGTCTAAGTTCTGGTTCAGCCCAGTACTTCCAGCGGAATCCAGATTTGACGAAATCTGACAGGTGGACGGTTCCCGAACCGGTTCGCAAACCAGAAACTCAGAATTCTTCTGAGTTCGAATGGCCCATTCCTTTGTTATCCTTATGACTCCACTAGAAGTGTGTTTGTATTGAATATAATTTGACAAAAGAGTTTTGGGTATTTTGAAACAACCCATCTGATGAGTGGGCATTGCATTTAGGACATGGTTTACCATAATAGACCTAGCAGCTGGTTCATAGATTTGCCCTTCCAAGTCTTTAACCTTGAACTAAAGGATTGCATAATTGGTTTACCTCCATAACCTTCTTTGTGCTTCATTGTGTGAATAAGTTCATGAGCAACTATTATGTTGTCATGAATAGCTCTACCTGGCACATATGCATCCTGAAAAGGAGATATTAGATGTTTCAAAAAAGGCTTAATCCTATTAGCAATAATTTTTGAAATGATCTTGTAGGTTATATTGCATAAACCTATAGATCTGAAATCTACAGGGCTTTTAGGACTATCACATTTAGGAATCAGAGATATGTATATTTTGTTTAACGCTCTAGGCATGTGGCCACACCCAAAAAACTTCTGAACTACATTAACAATGTCACTGCCAACTATGTTCTAATGGTGTTATAAAATCAGCTTGAAACCCATCAGGGCCAGGTGAGCTCCAAGTTGGCATGTTTTTGACAGTTTGTTTTATTACCTCTGCACTAGGTATGCTGATCAAGGCAGTATTGTCATCACATGTGATAATAGTTGGAATCACATTGAAAACAAAGTCAGTTAACACAAGGTCGGTAGTAGTACTAACCGATTTGGAGTGAGTAGTTAGAATTTTACCTATTCCTTTTCTGTCATTATACCAAGTATCATTTGAGTCACATAGTGATTCAATGTTTTTCCTATGCATTCTTCTGTTTGCAAGAGTGTGGAAGTACCTTGAGTTGTTGTCCATATCATATATGAATTTGTCACCTGATTTCTGTTTGTAAAATTCACTTTGAATATTGAACCAGTTATATAAATTCTGAACTTTGAGAAGTTTATCTTGGATTGTGTTTATGCTGGTACATGTGTCACCAAACTCAATACTATTCCATTGTCCTAATCTGATCCTGACATTTTGTTCTTTGCCTAGTTTATGAGCAGGTGACCCATTTTCTCCTGTAATCCATGCCATTACTAATTGGTTTAAATTTTCATGTAACATCCAATTGACAAAAAATTTAAATGGTTTACATATCTTCCTAGACACAGTTTCAGTAATCAAAAGAATAGGACAATGGTCGAACCTGCTTGACTAAGATGCAACAACTTAGCTTGTGAAAAATTCATACACCATTCAGAATTTCCAAGTGCATAATCTATCATAGCTTTCCTGGATCCAGTGCCATATTTATTGCTAGACCATGCGAAGTCTGTTCCTTCATAGCCTAACTCCAATAAGCTACAAGAGTTTATTTTTTCCTGCATATATTTATCATCAGACCTAGCGGAAGAGGAGTTAGATAATGAATGTAAAAGCACATTGAGATCCCCTAGTACTACCCATGGTTGCATTAAGTTTTCACTTAGATCCTGCATGAATTCCCATTGGACTTTTTTAACATCAAGATATGTTGAACCTTACATAAGAGAGACTATAACTTCTGGTTTAACAGGATGAATTTTGATAAGAGCATGAATTATGTTATTTGATGCAGCACAAATATCACAGGATATCCCATCCTTCCACATTAATATTAAACCACCTGCAAGACCAACTCTGTTAATACAGACATAATTGCAATAATTAAATGATCTAGCTACATTAATCATATCAGTCTCTTCTATTTTAGTCTCAGAGAGAAAGATGAAATCAGAGTTTTGTGCTTTAACTAAGGTTGCTAGTTGGTTTTTAGTGAAATTCTTAGTTAGACCTTGTACATTCCATGAGAGTAACCTCATGTTGAGTTTAACTTTAGGACTTGAGTAGGAATAAGAACCACATAAAAAGATTATGTAGCAGTTAGACTTAGAAAAGGAATTTTAAAGTATGAAAATAATCTGAAATTGCTTGGTCTAGTAATGAGCAATGTGAAATTTTTATAGGATAAATGCAGGTTCAAAAGAGAATGAGCAATGGAAAAATTTAATTGCGAGGAAAAATATAAGTAAGAATGTAGGAAACTACTTAAATTTTGAAGATATTGAGAGATGTATAATACCTTAGAAGCAGTCTCTTCCTGGTTGCCCTGAAAACTCTCTTTTGCACCTTCAACAACCAGATCATGATCTATTTCCTCAATCCCCAACTGACTATACCAGCATTTGTTCCCTGCTGATTACCAATTGCAGTTTCAACAACCTCAAAATCCTCAGTTCTATGCCTTTTTCCAGCCCTGACTTCATCATTTTCCAACTGTTGGTCATTCATCCTCTTATGAGCTTTACACATGTCTTTCACCATTTTTTCAATATTATTGCTAACTATAACCCCATATTTCCTAGCTAGATCCTGATAATATTCTAAGTACTCTTTTGCTGACAGCTCCCTCATAGCTATGTCATCAGCAACCTCATTACACTTGCCTTCATCGTGAGCTACAATAAAGCACTTATCACAAAGTGAATGAGGCTGCCTTTTCCAGTGGGGAAAAACCCTATTATTCATGGTTTTCACCCCCACAGTGCTTGCCCTTATGATTTACATATATTTGGACATCCCTTAGCAGACTATTAGGATGGCTTAAAAATAGGCAATCACCAATCGAGCCTTTCAAAATAAAACTAGTCCTCTCTCTCTTTCACTACCGAGAGAGATTAGTGGAAACTGTGAAAGCTCCATTACCATTGCATACACTGAGAATCGAGTTTCTCTCTCTCTGTCTGTCTAGGTTTTCTTCCCAAAGATGTTTGGAGCATCACCGGGGTTCGGTACCCCATCAACACCATCAGTCACACCTGGTTTTGGTTCTTCTCTTTTCTCCACACCACAAACTCAGCAGCAACCACAACAATCCCCATTCAATTTTCAACAACAACAACAACAACAACAACCATCCCCGTTCAATCAACCACAAACAAATACTCCTCCTAGTACTGGTTTTGGTTTTGGTTTTCAAACACCACAACCACAAACACAGCAAACACAGCAAACTCAACCATCGCCTTTTGGTTTTGCTAATCAATCAGCAGCTCCTACTTCTCAATTTCAACCTCAATTGATTACTCAGATGGCTCCTGTTGCTCCTCTTCCTTATTCTCTTCCTGATCGTGATATCCAGGTAATAACGTTAACTCTAAAACCCTGAATCTTTTGTAAAACCCTTAATACCAGCATCTTTTTGATTTTTGAATTTGTGGTTTAGGCAATTGTTGATGCGTATAAAGAGGAACCAGGAAACCCTAAACATGCTTTTAAGGTTTGTTTCTTGTTGAATTTTCTTCAACTTTAGAGGTTTTGAAGTTTTAGGGTTTGTGGTGAATTTTGGAGTTTAGGGTTCACTGAAATGTGTATCATTGGTGTGGATTTTTGTAGCATTTGTTGTTTAGTGTGACAGATCCAGCTGCGAGGACTAAACCTGCTGGTGTATCGGATGTGAGTTCATTTCTAACTTTGGCAATGTTTTTGTTCTGGGTTTTTGGTGGGGTTGAAGTTTTAGTTTTAGTTTTTTTAAAATTTGGGGATAGTTTTGAAATTACCAGATTATGTGGGCAGAGGCTATGACAAAATTAGAAGGAATGGAGAGTGGTGATCGCGAAAGATTATGGCCACAGCTTGTTCTTAGTTTCAAGGATCTCTCTGAGCGCCTTAAGGTAATGTTATTTCCTTTTTCATTATACCACTATGTTGTTCAGCTATGCATTAACAAGACCCATATGAAATTTATTAGGGATTATCTGCTCCATAGTCTTTTGTCAACCTTGTTTTTTCTACTAGAATTAGAATCAGAAGTAACTGGTTGAACGTTTTCTGCCTACCTGAATGTCAAATGGGAGTCGAACTCGTTTGTGATAGTTCATATAGGGGAATATCTTGACATTTTGTAGATGGTTCAACTGTTACTTCCATGTTGTGTTGTCTAGGTTTGGTGGTTCCTAAAGTTGTTTGTGACTAAGGAAGTGATATTCATATGTGATAACTGGTGGATGTAACCTTGATACCCTGTGTCTATATATATATATTATTAAGTAAAAGAACAAAACAAATTAAATTTCAACACAAAGCTTAGCTCTTTTGAATTTGGTTAAGAATATGACACATCAAATATTGGACAAGTTTTAAGCTGCCAATAGTAGCAAAACTCAAACACTCCATTAATCCCAGGAGATACTAGATCTTCCAGATGTCATACAACAGTTGTAAGTAATATTTGTACTCTTCCACATTTATTAGTTCTTTACAAAAGGTACATTTGCCTCTGCAAGTTAAATTCCTGTCAAAGAACCTCTGCTAGCCTGTTTTGTTTTGTGTGTATGATTATTTGCAATTGCCACCTGAGTGGTTGCCACATCAATGCAGCTTCAAGATGAAGTTATACTTTCTGATGCAGAGAGGCTACGAATGACCCAAAGCAATGTAAAAACGGTGCGTATCAGATTTCTTTTGTTTGTTTTCTCCCCTCCTGTGCTTCTCTAGAATGACTAACTATTAGGATTGCTGATTACAATCTTCCCGTAGACTCACATATTATCTCTATTACAGCTTCAGAGACATTTTCAAGCAGACACTCTTCCAACTATACAAAGAATGCAGCAGAAAGAACAAAGTCTTCAAAGAAGGCTTTTGAGGGTGAGTATATTCTTCTGCTTTACATTTTGAAACTGAATACAAGGTTACAAAGAGAGCATTTCTGTTTTCTGTGGAGGTGAAAATGCATTTCCAACCTCTATCGATATGGTTATTTTTATCTTATTTTATTTTGAGCATTTGCTTTCTCATAGTGGTTCACTCAATGAAGGAGGGAAATTTATTGCCACATAGCCCTTTTTACACTTTCATTATGATCAGTTTATTGGATTGTTGATTTTTAATTTATTGTGTTTTATTGTTCTGTGATCTCCCGAGAACAGTTAATGAGAATACTGGAAGCTTTGGAGGGTAAAGGTTGCCGCCTGCCGTTAATGAAGGCTGAAGCTGAATTAGCAGAAAAAATTGCTGCAATCATTAGACAGGTTCCTTTTCCCTCCCTTCCAATCTATCTATGCATTATTCCCCCCTCTGTTTCCTACCGAAAAGCTAACATGAGGATTTTTGGAACGTATGCAGGTGAGAGGATCAGGTGCAGAACTATCAAGGAGGGTTCACAATCTGCTTTCTATATCTCGTGTTCAAGCAAATGGGACTGGTGGAGGTTCTGTTTATCTTCCTGGATCAACCAAGATACATGAAGAGAGTCTTGCTGACATGCAAGAGGTAAGAAATCAAACATAACAATATAAGCGTAAAATAAAGCACAATGCATGTGAGATTTTCTTCTTTACATTATATTTTTATTACAGGTTCTGCAGCAGCAAACAGAGGCAATTGCACGGTTAGGAAATGTTTTGAAACGAGACATGAGGGATGTTGAAATCATAATGGCCGAGGACACAGAAATGACAGATTAAGGTGGTGACCAGGCCCGGTTCTGAAAGGTGGCTCTTTGGCCTAAAGCACAAGGCGGATTTTTTTATTTTTATTTTTTGTTTTGAAGGGCAAAGGGCTAAAAAAAATATTGAAAAGAAAAATTTGAACTGTACAACAACCTGAACCCAGAATTCAGGCCAAAATGTGAGTGTTACATCCTTAAATGTCAGGAAAACTTCATCCCAACTAACTAAAAGATCTCTAAAAGAAGTGTGCCTAAACCATTCATATAATGAACCCCATTTGTAGACTAATGCCTTCACTTCAATGATGATGAAAAAATCCTTATCTCTTCCTCTTTTCTTACCCATGACCTTTCGTTTCTCCCCCCCCCCCCCCCCCCACAATGTCCAAATGACTGCATATGGAATTATGGACCATACTCCATTATGTACAGGCCAAAGCTTGAGCTGGTCATGAACAGTAGTCTTGGAAATCCAGTTTGGATCCACGTGGGTTATGAAGTAGTCCCTAATTTGAGCTGAAAAAGAGTGCTGCAGTAAAATGTGGTTAATTGTTTCCTCCACTGTTGAACAAACTGGCTGTTTTAGGGGCGGCTGATTTAGTAGGGAAGCCGGAAAACAATATTACTATCCTAGGGGGTGTTATAAGGGGTGTCAAAAAACAATGAAAAGTCTAAATTACCCTTTAAAATAAAAGCCTAATTTTGTAACCAAAAAACAAAATCAAAATTTCCTCCTTCCACTTCTCCCCATGTTTCACCATCATAACTGCCGGCACATGGGACCGCCACCACCACCTCCTCCGTCGCCACCACCTCCTCCCCAATGAAAGTGATGAAAATGAGTCCCTTCCTGAAAATCAGTTTTATTATTTAATTTTGTCTAGATTTGTTCTGTATTGCATGCATTGTTTCCAGACGAAAAATTGAGTTTGTTAAATTATGTCACAACCAACCTAGCCGAAAATACGGTAAACTATGAAAAATCCAGACGATTTTTAGTTTCGGTTTGAATATTTAGGTGAATTCCAGACGAAAAGTTGGGTTTGTTAAATTGTGTCACAACCAACCTAGTCGAAAATAGTGTAAACTGTGAAAAATCCAGACGATTTTTGCTTCATCTGGAATTTCTTTCACAAATCTAGACGAAACAGGAACTGACAGCACAATCAAAATATTCAAATTTTTCGTCCAGAAATATCCAACCGAAACTGGTAATGGCAGCACTTTCGGCTGGATTATAGTACAAGAATCCAGACGAAAACAAAATTCACAAAATTTATGCACAAAAATTCCAGCCGATATCAACATCATCCAGACGAAAATTGCCTTTCCCAAAAGTTTTGCTATACAGAGAAATTATAGTCTGGAATTTCATAATATAACAAGACGAAAATGGGATTTTCGGCTGGGTTTGATATTAACTTTTGGACGAAAATTTTCTGTACGGCTGGGTTTGATATTAACTTCGGGATCCAACGGATGATAATGTTATTCCCATTGTCAAGGTCCCGGAGATGGGAAGGAACAATTGAATGGGCAAAATGATGTTGAAGCGGGCGAAGAAGATGGTATATCCCAGTGAACTGACTCATGCACTTTGGTTGTTTTTCGTTTTTGCTTTCTTTTCTTCATTTTGATTGCATTTTTACTATGGGAGGGTCCGTCGAGCTCATGTCAGTATTTCTTGGTTAGGCTGTTTGTGCTATCATTCGTTTGTTTCAAGTGCACATTTTACTGTCGATTTATATGATTCATGTTCTAAATTGGTATATTTGTTTCTGTAATGTAGATTCTCCCTTTGAGTTCCGGGCCTTAGAAGTGGCACTGGAAGCAATTTTTAGTTTTCTTGATGCCCGTACAATAGAGTTGGAGACCGCTGTTTATCCAGCATTAGATGAGCTTACATCCAAGGTAGGCGGGAGTTTAATTTATTTAATGTTATCTTTTTGATATCTGCCTGGAATCCTTTACTTGTGAATGTTTCGTTCAAAACTAATTATCTCAGCAAATTTGGCATGAGCATCCATTGCCCTAAACTTGTTCATGTACATTATGAGCTTTAAGTAAACTAGCACCTTTAAGCTATCCGATTAATATGGTAGCTGTACCGATCTGGGAACATGAACATTTTTTCCATGCTATCTATTCCTCTAGGATGTGTGCTATTGCTGGGATCTTACTGATACATTCAACAAAAAATTAGCGAGTGATTAAGATACACTTTGGTTCCAAGGAGTTGGTAGGTTACCCCAACCTCAGAAATCACAGCCCGATGGAAGATAAGTTTACGTTCATGGTATTCCTGTATAAAATGTGATTGGCGTAGTCCTATGACCTATCGTCAAAGATTGTTGTTTGTGTTTTCAAAATGTTGGTTTAGTTTGTTGGTGCAGGTATGGAATCTGTACATCGTATAGATGAACGGGGTTGATGCGAGTTTATCTCTCGACCTTCTCCTCTGTCATGTGAGTAAAGATTATCTAGGGAGTGAAAAAAAATGTATGTCTCAGAGATGAAGCAGTACCAGTTCCTAGTTAGCAATGCACATTGTTTGTTTGGATATGACTTGGGATCTGAATTTGACTCAGTATCTAATTCGACCCGAGTCAGATCATTTGTGTTTTCACTAAAATACTGCTTTCCCCCCTAAGTCTACGTATTGGTATCTAATTTGGCCAAGGGTCAGATCAATTTTCGAGGCTACAGTATGCGATGTTGAAGTATAAATCGTACATTGGCATTAAGTTTTGCTGCTGAGTCACAATTTCAATTTCAAACCGACAGATAAAATCACTCACAATCTTAATTGGGATTGCAGCTCTTTTACATGTTTGTGTAAATGCATAAAAGAATAATTTTAGTATGTGAACTCTTGTTTTAACAATATTTGGTTTGTTTAATTTGTAGATGGATTCATTGCAAGGTCATGGATCGAGACCTCATCCACGTAAAAGCCCACGATTTGCTGAATTGGCAAAAAAGGAGAGGCAATCCCAGCTGCGGCGTGCTCAATATAGAGCAAAACATGATAGGACGACCTAAGATGAAAGGTAGGCGCTCAATGAAAGTCGTCGTACAACTCAGATAAAAAGAATTGATTCAGCAAATGTCCGACCACCTGACCAAGAAACCAGTACAAGTTGTAAGCTTACTGATTTTTTTTTTTTTTTAATTTGTGTACAACTCATGAATTTACTGAATAACTATGAATGTGAAAATTTGTTCTTTCTTCGGTCGGGCGGCCCACTCCCACCGTGGTAGCGGTCATCTAGTTATTTAATTTTGTCTAGATTTGTTCTGTACTGCATGCATTGTTTCCAGACGAAAAATTGAGTTTGTTAAATTATGTC
>JAJJMA010028535.1:0-21725 GCA_023529015.1 Papaver nudicaule
TAAGCCGTGCTGGGGATTTCCTTAATAAATCCGCCAACACTTAATCCAGGGCTTCTTTAATAAGCCGTGCTGGGGATTTCCTTAATAAATCTGCCAACACTTAATCTTGGGTAATTCTTGTGTAGCGTGCACGTGTGTTGCTTTTGAAATATAGGGTACATACACTTATCACGACCAAGACTTGATAGAAACTTCGTAAGGTAGATCTTGTATCGTAAACCCTAGAAGTTCCCAAACGCAAATCACGAACTAGGTTTCATACTAAGTTCGTCTCGCGTTCGAAGGTAAAGTTGTTTAGGCTAGATCAATAAGCCCTATTCAACATATCGATTTCCATTAACCTTGACTCTAAGTCTAAAGGAAATCACAATCGTATTCTTGTTTAATTACTTGGATACTTTTAGGCATCCTGTTAGAGACAAGGTAGCGCTAGTCTTCACGAAGGGAAGTGGAGCAACTCCTAGGCTTGTAAAGGACGTCAGCTAGGGGAATCAAGTACGTAGGCTACTGCGGGAGCCAAGAGACGTAGGAGCACATTGGTAGCTGAATTTCTTGTAGGGTGAATTCAGTCTCGATATAGTCCATCCGAAGTCTGAGAGTAGCTAGCGTCTGTATACCGTTCATACTAAGGGTGTTCACATCTGGATGAGGTCCTGGGGTTTTTCTGCTAGGTTTGCAGTTTCCTCGTTAATAAAATTCTGGTGTCTTGCATTACTTTTCCCTTCCGCATTATATTGTCTCTGATCTATATAATAAAAGTAATTCAAGTTTGTTGATTCATAACCTTTGAGTGAATCCATCTCTATTGAGATCTACAAGAACTACGTTCTTGTTAGGGTTCGGTTCACTGAACTATACTTAGGTTGTTGTTTGAATATTGATTTGTGAGATCGTTCAAACAACTATAATCAACTTGGTTCACGAAACAAAAAGTTGGTGGTGTATCTCGGTATCCCCGCTTTTTCAGAATTGCTACCTAATAGAGGATGACTACCACAATAGCCTACACCGAAGTGTAAAGAGTTTACACAAAATTCCACAGAGAAATTTTATGTATGCTTGATGCTTTGTGGTTTTCGTTCTAGAGCTCTCTATTTATAAAATTCAACAATATAGGTTGCTTAGGAATAAAGCAGTAGATTCCTTTTGCTACAAGTTAGCTAGTGACCATATAAACGAGCCCATTACTTTATTTTCACACAAAATATCAAAATTTAATCACACTCGGAAACCTTTTAACGTTTATTTGCCAAACAGTTTGTTAGCCCTTAAACGACTTTAAGATAAGGGTTTCAAAAGAGATGTGAACAACTGAAATCTTATTGAACCATTGAGATTGCTTAGATGAACCGCAAAATATTTTCTCGTTGAATTTCAACTCTATCTAAAGAGATACATGATATTCTCGTATATGTACGTGTACAACCTCAACTTTAGTCAGAAAAACCGGAGCTCTTGTACGCGAGCAAGTTCGCGAACCGCCTGTCTCAAAATTAGGGTTTTAACTGTATCCGGCAGGGCCAATTTCCGTACTTAGACGTGGTTACGTCCTGAGCTATAATCCAACACTCTGCTCTAGAGTATACTCCTTAGATTCACTATTCTTCTATATTGATTTGCAAGCAAACCATTGTAATGGAAAGTGTATTGAATCTATCTCATGCATCTTGTAAACTTAGTATACCGGGAAGCATACCAACATAACTAATGGTTATGTAGACAAGAATACAAACATCTCAATATGCTATAGTTACTAAAGCAACCGACTATTTCGAAAGATAGAATAAGTAGAATATAAGAAATTCCATATAAAGTCACAACTCCTACTAACCTTTTGTCGATGAAGAATAGATGATGTCTTCGCGATAAACTTCGTCTTCGTCTTCAAGGTCTCATCTACCTAGTCTGTATCCCAATTCCGAAATCTAAACTTTAGTAGGCTAAATCAAGAATTGTGTTTTGACATCTAAAACTGACAACTAGCTTGACATACCAACACTAGTAGGTTTGACCGAGCACTCTAACAAGAAGGAGCGCGAAACACAGAAGTAAGTCAAAGTCTGATGGTACGAATTCTGTTTGTCAGTCGTAGTGATCTCGATCATACATTGTAAAAGCGAACGAGAGAACCAACGAAGGAGATGTCGAAGTAGGTGGTGGTAGTTGGATCATTAATGAATGTCAGAGTGAAGGAAAAAGTATCAAATCCGTGATTAGAAGATTGATTTGGATCCACTTTCATCATCGAAGCCTATTTAATTTGCATTAAGATTCAGCTCACACTTAAAACTCAGATCGGTCCATATCTTTCGAGACTCAACTTCATTTCGATTGAACAACCGACTTACTCGACAAAGACTTACAAGACACGTCAACTCGATGTCGTACAAAATGTCTTATTAGCTATATCCCACTATTGTAATTCGCCTATAAATAACGAGCTTAGCCTCAGTTGTAAGGGATGGATTTTCGATAAGACTTAAGGGTTTTTGAGAGAGAATCGGTTTGCATTTATGCCCTAGCTCCTCACACCTTCAAGCTGAGATCCTTGTACTATAGTCACTCAGAGATTAATCAATAACACATTTAATACAGTGTCGTACTCATATTTCATCTAGTTGTCTTTAATGTTTATTTATTTGTAAGGAAATATTGTAGATCTAATATTTGTGGTGTACTTAATCTTTAGCTAGATTCTGCGTTGTACTTGCGCTTGACTAAAATTTGGTATGCTACCATTGTGATTGACCACTAAACCAAATTCTTATACCAAATTTAGCATGGTATTTGACCTTTGTACCCTCCATGATCGTGGACGCTCTAAGAGAAGGTCGGACCAAATTTCGAATTGAGCCATTTTTCTAATAAATAAATCCTTCGCAATCTCTTCGGGATAGGCTGTAAAGACAATTCTATGAATGCGTCAATGTTAAACTGCTAAGTCTCGTGGATAAAAATATGAAACGATGTGAACAAATACCATGGCCATATACCGCTTTTTATATGCAATTTCTACAGATGCGTGGAACGAGCCTGTGATGCGGCACTACTATTGATCCATAAGACTTAGCCTAAAGCCATAAGTTCCATATTACTTTCGTGCTTATCATTTGTCAAATGCCTTAGAGCAAGCTTTATAAGAGGTTTTTTTTTTATTATTAAAAGTACAAAAAGTAGCCAATTTAATTACATTGTAGCCAAAAAATTTATGCGATTACTGAGTAGTCCCTGGATGCGGTTTGTGAGAAACCGCAGCGGTTAGTGAGTAGCCGCATAAAATTTGAGTTTTATTACCAAAACCCTAGCTTATAACTGAAATATCGGATTTTTAGAGATTTTTTAGGGCGTGCGGCTACTCACTAGCTGCATCCTTTTTTTTATGATGCTACTCAGTAACCGTGGATTTGTAGCAGAGCCATTGTAGTTGTTTTTTTTCCCTCTTTTACTTGGCCACATTGTAGTGTTTTTGGCTGCTTTATGGTCACCATAGTGCGTGTTCTTAAAATAAGAAAATGTAGCAAAATACTAATTACACATGAAACAAACTAGTATGCTAGACAAATTCCCGCGGAGGATAAAGCAGGGATCTTAGGCTAAGTCTAATGGGAGTGCTAGTGCTAGTGCTAGTGCTAGAAAAAGCGTGGTGTATTCCCTGAATGCTACTTCTCTCTCCAGAAAGAACTAGCATTCGAAGTAGCATTGCTAGTTAGGCGTTGAATGATTCTGCGGTAGAAAAGTGAACCAGCGCTCAATGGTTCATCGCCGAAACGAATATTTCTACGAGATCTGATGGCTCATAACGTATATGTTAGATCTGATGGCTGATATTTTCTGGCGCTTTTTACCATTCACCGCCCCACCGCTCTATGATTAAGCGCTAGACGGATAACTAGCACTGCTAACTAGCAATTGCCGTTAGACTAGGAGGTCAATCTAGCGCTAGATAGCTGATGTGGAAGGAAATCTAGCACTCTAACTAGCACTCCCATTAGAGTTAGCCTTACCGAGTCATCTAGCTGCCATTTACTAATCATTTGTACGAAAACACATAATCACTTCTCTTTAGCAAATATTTTGGCGCGACTTTCTAATTTGGAAGGTAGTGAAAAGGAAAACCGACGGCTGTGATAAAATGATTGGCTAATGCTAAAAGAAGGTTCAGTTTGATGGCGCCAAATCATTGGGAAATGAAAAAATAAGTTATCCGTTAAGGTGGGTCCCACACAGGTAAGGCTTAGATCTGTTTTCTCAACAGTCAATGACTTCCAATCAGTTTCTCTCTCAGCTGTGTACCCATTTCTTGAGTGAGAATAGAGAGTGAGCATTTCGGAGGCAGGGGGATTCGCGTTTGGAAGATTCAAATCCAGTGAGTTATCTTTCAATTACTACTCTGAATCTCTAATTTGGGGATAAGATTAGCATTATAATTTGTTTTCTCTTTGCAAATTCCAACTTAAGCTAGGGTTTTCACAGATGCCAAATTGATGATGATTCACTAAAATATTTGCATTTATTTTTATTCATATGAAAATAGTGAGCTTTTTGGCAAATGACTTTAATGTATAAAGGCTAACGCAATACAACATCCTCACATGGACACTGAGAGCATAATGAAATAACAGTTTCTAATCATTCTGGGGACATTCCAATTAAAGGCATTTGGCTTTGAGTTGGATGCCCACAAGCTTAACACGGATTTGATTTTTCTTTTGTCGGCACGGTGCACACCTGTGCATCCCATCTAGGATTCTACACTGACATTTCCTTGTTATTACGGATTGCAATTTGTTCCTCTAATCTCAGACACATATGGAAGTTAGCGATACAAAGACATCTAAAGGATATGCTAAACCTCCATGGTTGTTCAAAGGAAGGCAAGGGCACTTTCATTTTCAATTGTTTTTAAAGGTTTTTTATTACTTTTGCTGTTTCCGTAGGTTTCAGCATAAAGTTTTCATCTTGTGTTTCAGTGCCCTGTACCAGCTTCATCTTGTGAAAGCAGAAACTGCTCGTACATTCATCCCCAAGGAGTTTAGATTGGTTGAAGCTTTTGGGTACTCGCATTTGTCTGTTTGATAAAACTTTGTCGTTTTTCATTGTCGAGACTGACCAGGTGAGCTTTGGATCTTGCAGATATACTCTGGGTGGATTCTTCCTTGCTCACTATGATGACAGCCCTGCTGGAACATTTGATGAGGTTGGCATGTTGTCTGTACATTGATTATAGTAGACACATTAATTTCTACAAGAATGGATATGTGTTTCTTTGTTTCATTTTACTGCATGTCTGATTTTAGACTTTCTATTTGTGATTCTAGTATTTGCTTGCATTCTAGTATCATTCCGTACTCTTGAGAAATGTATGAAGTAGACACCAGTACCATTTTAACGGTCAGATAACAAAAAAAGGGATATGAAAAGAACAACGGCCGTTATTGACCTTTCTTGAGAACGGTAACAGGAGACTGTTCCCATTATAATGCCTAGAGACCGTTTTGTTTTTATAATGTATTGCAGGGGACTCGGTCTACATGATATTTTAAAACCGAAGATCAGCTGATATATATAAGCAACTCACAGAAACAAAGACAGAAAACAAGGACAACTTTGTTTTTTCTTTTTTCTGGTTTATAACTAACAACAACATTTCACTGGCAGCTTGTGGTGATTGCTGGAATTGTTTGGAATCCCCCAACTTCTTGCGCGTAAGTTTGTTTCCTAATGCACATATATTGTTGCTATTTGATGTGTTTTTAAACCATATACATAATGATATATTTTAGTGATACGAAAATGAATACAAGTTAAATTATTTATGGGAACAGATGGGCTGCGAGGGTACTTGTGAACAGCCATGAGGCATGCAATCATGGACGAAAGGTTTAGATCTGCTATGCACTCCTTGAGCAGATCTTCTGTCATTTTTTCCAGAAAAATTACTTCTCATTCAACTTTTTTCTCGTGTTGTTTGTTATCTTGTTGTTTTCCCTGTCTCACGTTTTATGAAATTGAATTCACGGTCTAATTTCAAAAAAACATCCGCTGGAAGTTGCAATAATACCAATCCTGGAAAACTAGATTTCTACTAATATCAACCTTTTCTGTAACAGGAGGTAGGCCTACCGAGTCAAGTTGCTGAATTCTCAAAGGTAAATTTTGTGAACCTTAAGATTTCACGTGTATAGCTTTTGCATGACAACGGTATGCATTATGAAAAAGTTAAGTAGTATTTATCATAGGATTTGAAACCATCAGGACCAAATTAGCAGCTAAATGCTGTACCATGTTTGAAAATCTAAGAACACAAGTCTGGTAGAGACTGTACGCTTATAACTAAGGTCCTGGGTCTTTATTGTGTCTTCTGGTGCTAACCAGTACTAGTCGCTTCTTTACTAATGAAAGAAACACAGAAGAACTAGGGAAAATAGTGTCCTCAAGTAACGATCCGATTCTCAGCTTCTTTAACATGTATTAGAGTGTGCTCTGAAATGTGAAGTGATTTTCATTCTTGTCAGAGCACTATGGGACTCTCGGAGAAGCCACGAAATAAAGGCAGTGATTTCCTTAACCGGATTGGTATTGGTACGGCCTTCAGCAGTCCAAAGGATCGTATGGATATCCTTGTAACTGAAATCGAGGGGTCGACTACAACTGATTTCTGTAACATTAACCTTGCAACTTGTGAGTAGGATGATTCCCACTTTGAAGCAGCCATTCCATATAAATTTCATATCTACCAACCAGTCCCTACTTTCCATTACAAGAATATCTTTCTTATGGAATTCGTTGAGCAATAAGTTTTCTGTAAAGCAATGTTCTTTATATTTTTCGAACATTGTTTACATTCTTTTGGTCCTACTTATGCATCTTTTTGCTTGTATCATTACTGATTGATAGACCTTATATTTTTCTGGATATGAGTTTAATGTTGGCAGTGCAAGATTCAAACTCAATTGACAAGTGGATGGGACCTGCCATCAAAATGTCGCTCCCGAGCTTTAGGTATTATTCTGCAGCAACATAACTCTTTGGTTTCATAACTTCCCAACTTTGAGGAGAACTGAGAAGTTGTTGATAATGCAATTTCACGCAGTGGGCACACAGAATATAATCCTCAACTTCTCAAGTATTCGTGCCAGATTGAATGCAGGTTCTTGTTTCTTTTCATGTTACCATTATGAATCTTTAGATTTTGCAGCTTAAACCTTTGTTTGTTGCTGTTTATCTGAAACCTCTGTTCGATGTCTTCTTCGTTGTAGAGTTCGAGCAGTGGAGCCAGCAAAAGTTTCAAAAGCTACTGAATTTGCATTGCAGAACGTTGAAAAATCATCTGTTCCGCAGAGTTCCAGCACGTCTGTGGAATCTAATAATCACTCACATGAGCCAAGCTATGCACGTGACAGGAGCATTTCTGTGTTATTGTCGAAACCACTATTGGCATTAGAGTTTAATTTTCTGAAAATGCAGGTCGAAGCTCCCACAGCAGTTGGTAACAACTTAACCAATGCTGAAGGTTCTTCTTAAACTACCTTAACCAGCCTTTCCAAAATGTCTTTTGAGTAAGAACTTTTTGTTACCAGCTATAATCGTCTTGGTTCTTGTATTAGTACACAGTGATATATCCATCCATGTCTTGTCATGAACGTCTCATCTAGTTGTCAAATTCCTCCATGGTAAATTAGGTTCCTGAATGATGTTCACAGATTCTTACTCCGACCGAGGAAGCAAAACGCTTTGTAGTTTGAAGCGCTGATCAATTTTTTGTGTAGCGGAAGAGCCTCAGCTGAGAATTGTGGTGTTGCTTTTGTAACTGTAAAATGGTTCTGATATATTCTAGCATTATTCTTTGAAGTAATTTTTGCAATTGCATGCACAAAACAACCAATTTGATGTGGAAGAAGATGCAAGCTTGACTAGCAACTGATCAAGAAGGTTGGAAATCACAGTCCCTTGGTGAATAAATCTACCACTAAAAACATGATTAATCTGCAAGACCCACTGACCACCAATTATCTAACAACATGGAAGTCTATTATTATGTGCTTTGTCCCGGCATGAAAGACATAATCAGAAGCAAGAGGGATGGCACTAGTGTTATCACAGATTAGCAAAACAGGATATTGGTGCACCGAAATGTGCAACTCATTTAACAGATTAGGGAGCCACTGTGATTCTGCAACTGCCACTGCCAGGCTTTTGTACTCTACGGCAGCGAAAGACCTTGGAATTCCTTTTCAGAGGACCAAGAGAGTCTATAGAAAGGCCCCTTAGTTAATCTTCTTGTGTCAGAGAACCCAGCCCAATAACAACCAGTATGGGCCTGAAGACTATGTAAATCAACCCTTCAATAATGCCCTTTATAAATTATAGTGCAAGTACCTTCTTCTTCTTTTTTCTTTAAAAAATAAATAAATAATGAAGGGTTGTATTAAAAAAATGATATCTACATGCTTAGCAACAGTTCAACAACAGTCACGTATGAAAAACTGCGTCCCAATGAAACAACAATTGATTCACAGAAACATGCCCAAATACCAATTCTCACAAGTTAAATTAGAAAAATAAAAATAAAATAGAATTTATTGATTGAATGAGATGATTACATCGATAACCCATAGGGTATATATAGCGATACCATAATTTGGTATTCAAGAAAACAATTGTTTGTAAATCAAGTCATTCCAAGTATACTAAATATTTCCTAAATACTAAAACTTTACATGACTAGAATCCAAAACTCTAACACCCTCCCTCAATTTCATGGAATTGAAAAACCGCATGAGATTGACCATTTGAAGTTGTTGAGAAAAGCGATACGAAGAAATACCCGAGAAGTAGAAACCAAAATAAGGAGCTCGTCGCCCGAAAGAAAAGAAGAAAGTACCGATTAGGAAAACCGCCAAAATAGGGAGATTCACAGAACCGTTGATGGAGCAAATAAGAACCATCGATAAAAATTACCCTGCAAAATAGGGAAGAAAAATTGACGAAGAATCGCGCTGGTGAAGAAAAAATATAGTTGATCAGGAGAACCTTTGGTCAATAACTAGATCAACATAATCAGAAAAAGTAACCGAGATAATGACCATTAAGAGAAAAAAGAAAACTTCTGAAAAGGGTAGAGAAGTGTGTCGCCGCCATCTTCAACAAAATGTGATAACTTCTTTCACGATGTTAGATTTAGGATTCAACAAAATAAGTATAGAAGAAAACCTAATAAGAAAATATTAATATTGCAGCGGAAGAAAGATCCGGCGGACAGTAGCATTGAAGACTACCGCCGCCGGCTGGAGAAGAAAAGCGAAGTGCGCAACAGGTCCGGATCGAACCTGCTGATACCAAGTGAATGAGATGATTACATCGATAACCCATAGGGTATATATAGCGATACCATTTGGTATTCAAGAAAACAATTGTTTCTAAATCAAGTCATTCCAAATTTCCTAAATATTTCCTAAATACTAAAACTTTCCATGACTAGAATCAAATTCTCTAACATGCAAGTACTTCAAAATTCGTTTTCAATCTATAATAAAACATGCTTAAACTTGACGAGTTAGTTTAGATAAAGAAAAAAAAAGGATCTGTCTAGGGAGGGGGATCAGTCTGAATGGTTGTGGGTGTCCATGCCAATGCTACATTTTAATGGCAGGAGCTCATCAATTGATGCCTTTGATTGATTTACCATGTCATTTATCATTTATGTCTCACAAGAGATTTACCCATGCACAAACGGCATAGAATTGTTCAATATTGTACGTCAATTTCTTTGAAACATGTTTTTCTCGGTCTCTTGTCACCTCATAGCATCCCAAATTTTAGAAGACTCGTTGCCTTGTAAACCGTTTTCGACCCATATTTTAGAGACCCATTCTGAAATAAGTATACTTGGTGGGTTTGAATATATTGAGCTCTTTACTTGATTTTCTACCGAGAAATTGTCGTCTTTAAATCTGTACCCATATTTGAAAAAACTTTTATGCACGATGAAAGAAGTCCACTGAAGTGCACTGAAAATTTGTCGTCTTCGGACCCATATTTTAGAGGAAAGGTATTGATAGATAGTAGTCCACTGAAACCACTTGATGCTAGGCCTGTCAATGGTAACGGAAAAATCCGACATCCGATCCGAAATCCGTTATCCTATAGGGTATTATCCGTCATATCGGATATCGGATATCGGATACCGATAAGATAACGGATAAATGTCTGTTAACCTAACGGTAATGGTAAAGCCAATATCCTATAGGGTATTACCCGATATCCGATAAAAAAGAGGGTATTATAGTATTTTTTTTCCTTCCCCCTTCTTCTTCTCATTCTCTTCTCCGCAGCTTCTGTTTCTCTTCTTTTCCTGAAACCCTAAGCTCTCAGTTCTACCACCACAACACAGATCTAGACCTCACCACCACCATCACAACGCAGATCTAGACCTCGCCACCACCACCACCACAACGCAGATCGATTCCATGTTTTTTTGAACAGTTGACGAATCTGAATCTGACCGTATTTTCTTCTTTGCTTGTTTCGGTTTTGAGTTTGAAGAGTCATGAGATTCAAGACTAGCTGCCGGTAGATTGGAGATATCAGTGAGAACTTTCTTATTCTTCTTCTTCTTCAGGGCTGCAGATCTTGAAGATTTCTTCACTGGTTCAACAGATTTGATGGAAGATTGACCAGGGAGAAGACCAGATCTGTGAATTCGGATTGAATCAATTGACCATTCGTTCCATCTGAGAGTCGCAAGGTCTTTCTTAATATCATCAGGATTAAGTAAAACAGATGAAGAAGTATTTGTATCTTTCAATGTTGATCTGAATGGTGATTCCAGTGTCATTGTTCTCAATTCCTCCATGAGATCAGTCTGACAAATTTCATAATTAATACAAAATCACCATTTATCTTATGTCTTATCGGATATTATCGGATAATTATCCGATATCCGATAAGTTAACCCTAACGGTAATGGTAGTAGATTTTACATATCCGACGGATATTATCGGATAACGGATATCCGATAGCTGTTAGCCTAACGGTAATGGTAAAGCCAATATCCGTTCCGATAGCTACCGTTGCCAGGCCTACTTGATGCACATGTATTTTTTTTTTTTTTTTGTGTTCTCTCATTATTACCATTTCTTGTTTATATCGAATCCCACTCTATATAGGGTACCAAATTTTGAAAATTTCTAGAGCACATGATTATTCATTTTTAATGATTTTTTTTTTATGAATAGAGTAATTGTATACGAAAGTTTTAGTATTTATTGAATATCAATGTATTATATGTTGTTCCAATTTCCATTTTTGTGCAATATTGAAGCCAAGGTAAGTGATTAAAACCCTAGAGTTTTCAACCTCATTTTTACGTTTCATTAAGGTTTCTTGGTAATACAACAACATCTCAAAGTGGTCGAATGTCTTTGTGTATTTGTATTTTATTTTAATGTGTAGTCCCATGTGTTCAACCGCAGTTTATGTCATCGACGTTGACCTTCTGGAAAAATGACATATTATTATAATATTTTTGTCCGGTACCAAAATGGTTGTTCACCAATTATGAAGATTTGGTCGTTATTCGAGCGTGGTCGGTTGCTGGCCATGACAATCTACTGCTATGGAAGGTGAATTTTTTTTCTTAACAATTAGACATAAGATGAGTACAGGAACCGAGTACTTATGGCCTCAAACTTTGAAAAACTTTAGGTTATATTTATGGAGTGCAGCTGTTAGTGGAATGGTGAATCAGTTCATCTTTAATATTGTCATTATACTTCTCAATTATTATGAATAGTGTTAACAAAATGTAAAGGAAACTCAATTTGCGGATACCTTAAACCCATGTATTCTATATTTATAGTCCAATATTTTAATTGATCCACAATAACCAAAATAAATTTCCAAGTGTATTTTTCTGGAAGAATTAGCTTGAGTTGAAACAAATTCCTCGAGACATTGGGACTACTATTATGTTTTCAATCAAGACATATTATTTGTTTCAAGAGGCTTATTCAATCAAACCATGTAACCATTATATCCAAAATTTACAACAATGACCCAGATTTGAAGGACCAATGGAATTTTGTAACAATTGTTCTCATTTTTATTTATTTTTTGTTTTGTGTTGCAAGCAATTTTATTTTAGTGCTAATGATGCAACCACATCTTTTACCATATCAGTTTAGTTACTCATGCGATAAACGAAATAAATTAACATAATCCACCACTACTCACCCGCATCCACCATCAAAAATAATTACTCGTTGCTACTACTTTCAACACCACCACTAATGCCACCTTCTTCAACTGTCACCAACACCACCACAACCACCACTAATATCTAGTAATATAATTATTATGTAAAACATAATCTATAGTCAACTACATCTTCCACAACTGTGGCATAACGACATGAAATTATCATAGTTCAATACTGCTCATCAACACCCACTACCACCATAAAAAACACTCACTACCACTACTTTTTCCATTACTACTGGCCGTCATCATTACCACCACCTCAGTACTTGATACGAACAGAAAATGTTAAGATAGAAAGAATTCAGATGTATATCCCCTAATATACTCTGTTTTTCGTCTTAAACTGTGTCTCAAACACAACACTGATACCCAATATTGTCACACCCCTAAATCACCCATCATTTTTCTTAGGAAGGCGACAACGGCAACAATGGTTCAAAGTCTACTTTGACACGCACTGCTCAGCCTTATACACTTGTGCAACACCAACTTTCTTCGTACTTAGCAACGTAAGACTTCTTTCTTGGTTTCCTTTCTTACTCTAACACACCCATAATATGCTGAGTTATGCCATGCAAATAATCATGAATCAGAATAGTAAGAACACAAAGGATGAACGCAACAAACTCATCTTTATTGCTTCAATGGAAGATACACCAAAACTATGCCCAAACCGGACATGACAAAACAGATCTGAAAAGGCAGGGGCCGGTACCGAAATACAACCAACTTTTCGTTTGGGCTCGTGAGACTTATGGTCACACCTGGAAGATCTCAAAAATCAATATCCAGATCTGTTAACCTGAGTTTGGATCACAAGGATCAGTCCAACGCAAGACAGGGTCTTGGTAAATCCAATGGATGGATTGAGGACAACGATCAGGTTTATTAATAACGTAATTCTTGTGTTTGCTTTAATTATATAATCAGAGAATATAATTCGGAAAGTAAAGCACACAAGACACCAGAGATTTTTTTAACGAGGAAACTACAACCTGTAGAAAAACCTCAAGACCTCGTCCAGATTGAACACCGCACAGTACAAACTGTCTACAAACACTAGCCTACTATAAGACTTCGGTCTGGGATGTAGCAGAGACCAATTCCACCCTCCAAGAGAACTGGCTATTGTCGCACTCCTTACGTCTCTAGATCCCCCACAGATCGTCACACACTTGATTCCCTTAGATGACGTCCTTTACAGGCCTAGGAGTTGATTTAACCGTTGTTAAAGGCTTGTGTCAACAATTCCGGCTTTGCAACCTCAATTATCGACTGTATGTTTGAACTGTCCTCTATCAGTTTGACATACACAAAGTGACTTCCTTCGGATTGCTCCAGGTCATACGGAAATCTACTTACAAGCGGGGGCTGACAAGTAAACCGAGTAAACTATGCCCAACTTGTCTCTACCTCAGTTGTACACGAAGAATCACTTAAGAACCTTATACAACTGTAGCTAACTAGGTCTTACAACACCGAGTGCAGCCGTGCGTTGCTTCCTTTCGAAACCATGTGTGTAACGTATCAGTTCTTGAATGGCCTTATATCAGAAGAGAAGGACCGTAGAATAGACAAGAACGTGATCAGGTTACCAAGGTTACAGGTTACTCCGATTCCAACCACTAAGGTCTCAATCTCCTACCTGTGCTTCCCAACTATCAAGAGAAGTCTTTATATTCGTAGGTAAATCCCAAGAGGAACTGCTACCTAATAGAGGATGACTATACCACAACAAGCATTCACCGAAGTAAAAAGAGTTTTACGATAACTTCCCAAAGGAATCTTCATGTATGCTTGATGCTTGCGGTATTCGTCCTTAGACACCTCTATTTATAGCACTCAATAAGATAAGTTGCTTTGGAATAAAGCAACTAGTTACTTGTCCCACAAGTTTTGGAAACCCTAACTTGCAAACCAAGTAAACAGAGATTTATCTCAATTGGAAATCATTTATCATTTATCTGCCAAGTGTTTTGTTAGCTCAAAAACACTTCAAGATAGAGATCCAACAGACCACAGATAATCTTTATCTTATTGACACATTGAAAACCGTTAGATGGACCACATAAGATATTTCGTGATAACCAATTCCAACTAAGAGATAAAGGAGTTCAGAGTTTAACCCGAGTGAAAATCCCAAAGAATATTCACTTGGGACGGTTCGCAAACCGTCCATCTGAATCACAGCCAAAAGTATCGATTTTGGGTTCACGTTAGGTACGCGTACAAAATGACACTTTGGAACTCAGGAGAATTTCCGAGTTTATGTTCACGAACGGTTCGTGAACCGTCGTCATTCTGATTTAGGGTTTCAACTCTGATTCGCTGGAAGTTCTGGGCTTAACCAGTACTTAGACGTGTTAGACGTCCTCAGCTATAATCCACTGGACTCTTGCTCAAGAGTACTCCTTTAGATTCACCCATATCCAACAAGTGATTTTCAAGCAAACCATTGCAATGGACAAATGGTGTCGAATCTATCTCATGCATTCTTGTAAACTTAGTATTTGCGGGAACAAATACCAACATAACTCATGGTCACGTAGACAAGAACACGATCTCAATCGCTATTAATATCACTACTAAAGTAGCTGACTATTTCGAAAGATAGAGAAAGTAGAATATCCATAAAAGTCATAACTCCTACTAACCTTTTGTCGATGAATAATTGATGTCTTCTTTGTCTTCACAGTCTTCGTCTTCAAGGTCTCTACTACTTAGTCTATATCCCAATTCCGAAATCTAAACTCTAGTAGGCTAAATCAAGAATTGTGTTTTGACACCTAAAACTGACAACCAGCTTGACATACCAACGCTAGTGGGTTTGACCGGACAACGCCCTAACAATCTCCCCCTTTGTCAATTTTAGTGACAAAACCAATTTACATATGGATTCAAAAAATATACATGATCCTAGGGCGTCCCTGGCTCCATGGGAAGAGATTTGTGCCTACAATCTCACCTGTAATCATCAAAGGCTAAGAGTTCATGTTTGACCGAGAAAGCTGCAGCGTGGGAAAGCTGGAGTACCGCGTAGGGTCTGAAACTCTGGTGATATTCAAATAGTTATGTGAAAGTGATTTGAAATACTTTATTCAGAATTATTTAGTTCATGGAAATCCTATCCAACGTGTCCCTACACAAGGATTGGATGATTCTCCGACATGGGGACTTGATTGCATCAAGTCTATCAATCCCTCTGAGGCGCCTCAGAAGGAAATCAAGGCTACTTCCAATAAGTGGATCCGGACAAAGCAACGGTCTTATAGGCGAAAGACACCTGAGATGTCATGGGTCCCTAAGGCTGTTTTTCAAGAAGGAGATAAGGTTATGCGACGTACTAACCGAAAAGTAACTTCTATTCTGGGGTCCACAGCAAACTGGGAGGGACCTTATGTTATATCTCGAGTCATGCCCGATACATGATAAGTGCAATACATGAGAGGCTCTCAAACATGGTGGTCAATGGCAAATGGCTCAAGAAGATATGAAGATTCACTAGAGTTTATTTATTTCCTGTAATTTCAATTCCTCCAAAATAAAAGTGCAAGCAATCTCTTGCCTTTTAACAAGTCAATTCAAAAAAAAAAAAAAATCAAATTCAAAACCTATGAGTTCAAAAATAACCAATTCCTATAAACCCTTTTGTTCATAAAACCAAATAAAAGCAAAATAAAGTTATTTTGCTCCTGAAACCTTTCAGAAACAACCATCTAATGAAGATTTCGCTCCTTCATCAACTGCTTTCTTTATTACAGCTATATCAGCAACTTTCTTCTCCGCCTTTTCAGTTAACTTACGGAGTTCCTCAGTCATGGCAGCATAATTCCTCTCTTCTTGCTTCACCAAATCCTGGGTAAATTTGTCGACAGCAGCACGCCTTGTTCGGATAAACTGGATTCTCGCTTGAAGCCACAACAAATTGGGTTTGAAATTTTTGAATGAAGTAATCAGCTCTTCTGCTTCATATAACGCCTCATCTGTCATGTCCGTTAGAGGGGTGGCATACATCTTCGAGATCAAACCCAGGAGATCAGCCGCAACACCTGTGAGTGTACGCAAGTGGTCACGCCTTCCAGCAGTAATAAGGTGACCATAAAGATCCCATATCTTTTTATACAGTGGGACGTGTTCCTCAGGGACTGATAGACACAAAATAGTGCATATTTTCCCATCATTTTATAGGTGTTCATGTACCAAAATTATGCTATCTGTGCATTCTTAGGCCAGACTTTGTATTTTCTTGCTTTCGAGTACTTTTACTTTTATTTGGTTGTTTATGTGATTTTTGTAGGTTAAATAAAGCTTGTAGACCGAGGGGGCAGAATGGAGAAAAAGAGAGACCGGCCTGGATTTTTAACGGGTGCAAAATGATTTTTGCACAAAGAAAGAAGTGGTCCAAATAGAAGAAGTAGCCCAAAATGAGAAATGCGGTCCAAAAAGAGAAGGGAGGCCCGAAATGAAATATGTGGTCCAAATGCTGTGTATGCCCCAAACTGAAAAGGAAGGGCCTAAAGCGCCACATCCCTGACCCTGACCACGAAAAGAAATTCAACTTTTCTTTTCCTGACAACTTCACCAGCGCCTCCACCGACCACGTCCTTTCAACCCGTCCATTCTTTCTTCTCCAAGTCCAACCCACCACGCCACCGACCGTGTACTTTCAGCAGCTCGTGCCCCGCGCCACCGACCATTTCACCAACTCAAGCATCCAACATCTCACCAGCTGCCACGTGTCCTTCATCAATTTTTCATCACTATCCAGCGGCTGCAAAGAAACCCACATGTCTTCTACACCCATCTTTGATACTCCGCCCAACACCAGAACGGTCCCTTTAGTTTCTTTTTCTCAACCAGGAGAACTAAAGAATCGAGAATTTCTTTCTCCCTTTTTCTTTCTTCTTCCCCGCTGCCCCGCTGCAACTCCCTTTCCCTCCGCCTCCATTAAACCTCTCAACCCACGCCTAGAAATCAAGAGCATGCGTATGGCGATCTTATCAATAACCACAGTAAATCAAGCACCTAGCTTTGATTTGCTCTCAATTCATAAAGTCCCAAATTTGTGGTGAAGAAGCGGCCAACGAGATTTAGAGTTTGAGCAATTGGGGGAAATTTGTGTATAAATAGAGAAGATGTTGGGTAGAGAAGGGCATCCAGTAAGTTTTATCTTAAGTAGTAGAATTAATTTCAGTTTTCATCATGTTCTAATTTCATTTTCTAGGGTTTAGATGAAACCCTTAATTCATCTTTAGAAATTCAAGTCTTTGAAGTTGTTTTTGTTTGTGCTTCATACTATGGATCAGTTTAATTTGTTGCTGCATTTTATAGCCATTCACCTTGTATGCTGCATCAATTGTTGTTACATCCATGGTTGTTGGACCCCTTATAATTTGCTGCACCTCAACTCATGCTTAATAGATTATGTTGGTCTGTGACTAGTTGTGCTGTAATGAGACAATTAGTGCTAGGGAACAACACTGATCGAAAATATTATTCTGTGACTAGGTGTGCTGTAATGAGACATCTAGTGCTAGGGAATAATACCTTAGTTGATATTAGACAATCCAATATGAGATCCCTTTGATAAAAGCGGAAGATTTGTATCTCCCCCGCTGCTTCATTCTATGGGAACATAACAACTTCATTAGCTGAATATCTAGGATAGTTAAGTGGTGGATTCAACTGCCCTAGTACTTCTCCATCAATTGCTTGATATTTCCAGTTTTATTACGTTGCTTTTATAATTTCCATAACCAATCATCTGCTCGTCTTTGACGATTCCATCGATTTAAATCAGTATTAGTAACTCTTAGAATTTCATTTTGCAATCACCCTTGTCTCTGTGGGAACGAACCGTATTTGCCATTGTACTCATTATTGACACCGTGCGCTTGCGGATATATTGCATAGTAGGTTTTACGGGCCTACCAGGGACATTAAATCCTTCCACTAGTATATGACCAGGGAGAATTGTTTCATGGGGAGGATTATACGCCAAACCAGCATGAGGAAACTCGAGAAGAGCCCACTTGGTAGGAGCATCCACACCAGTGATGTCGATATCCTCAGAGACTTGTGTTTCTCTGACAACGAGCTGAAAGAAAGGTTCAAAGCAAGCAGAAGTTTAATAATATGTTTCAAGCTACGATAAAAGCTTAACATAAGAAGATAATCAAATTTACCTCGGTATTGGGAGGATTTTCGTCAGCAACGTTGTCAAAGTCCTTATTAAGGTTGTGACCCGCACTTAACCTTTCACCAATAAAGTAGCTGTCATTCGTTGCTTCTTTATCTCCGAAAGGCTGCAAGAGCAAACAAGATAAGAATAAAATGCTAAATGTTTTATTTCAAATCAAAAAGGTAACAAAGATAACCTGTGTCACGGAAGACTTAGGGTCTGTGGAGCCTCCACTTTTATTCTGCTCAGTAATCATATCAGTGGATTTGGGCGGTGTATTCGGAGTCGATTCTTCAAGCACTGGGTTCCGCTCTGAAGGAACAAATGAAAACTTCTCGACTCCTGTAGCAGGTCCATCCTACATCAAATAAAGAAGAAAAGTCATTAAAAGAAGATATATCAAAGGATTCACGACGTTATCTTGAAGAAATAATTTTCTGACATCTGAATTCTTACGAAGAACGGTGAAAAACTCAAAATCTATACAAATCAGTAAGAGATATGAAGAAACTTCCTTCACGGGAGTTGTTCGTATGGATGTTTTCTATCACGTGCTACCGGAATGATTTTTCCATTGAACAGCGTACAGACTGCGACATTCCTGGACGTGGCGTCACTTTGTGACACATAAAATAACGAGCAAAAATGCGTGAAATTCAGATTTTCTTTTTCGAGGTGAAAGCTATTGAAGTCCTTTTTCTAAATTGGGGTCAATCACCGAAATCCGACATCGGATGAAGATTTTACGGTCATTCTCGTGACGTGACTCAAAACAGGAAAATCTGACGGGAATTTTTACTTTCACACTAAAGTAAAGATACAAGCAATGGAGTGAAGTCTTACCTTCGCCCAATCTTGTGTACTAAGATTGGGGACTTGTTTATCATTCAAGAGGTTCATCATGGAGCTGTCCTTCCCTTGGAAGAGTGATAATTCTCCCGAAAGATGACTACCGAAAGACAAAGACATTTGTGTTGCGGAACTGGCAAGCTTCGAGTTAGGCGACGAACGTTGCTGCACAAGATATGGTGATAAAGCGTCAAAATCATCATACATAAAGCTTATACAAGCATTTAAAAGTTCGAGGTAATTACCAAATCATTCATGTCTCCTATTTTACGCTTAAGAGTGATATATTTAAGCAGGGAGAACGTTTCCAAGTCTTCCTTGGAGGGAACTGCCCGTACTTCTTTTGGGGAAGCCACGAAATCCCTATATAATTGTACCTGGTCATCCCAAAACCGCCTACCTGCTTCAGTGACGGATGGCACTCTTTCTCCCGAGAGAAAGGACACTGGACTAAGCAATCTGGTCTGATATCCTTGCATATTATTTGGAGGAGGACCTCGCTGCAATGGGACGTCCTGATCAAAACCCATCTGACGAGCTCCCCTGTCAACATTATATGCTCTAGTCACGTATGCTCCTGATTCACTAATACCAATGATGTGGCCGCTGCAACAACTTATCATAAAAACCTGCTCTGCATCAGTAAGTCTTCTACAGAAAGAGCCTTCGCTGGAATGTTATTTGGAGCGGCACCAAATGAGCGAAGTTGAGCTACACCTGCGGGAATTGAGGTCCATGGACGAAAGACCACCGCTGCCTCGTCGTCCATGAATGCAAGAAAGTTCTTTGAAATAGGCTTGTTCATCCAGCGAACAATCCGGGCCTGGTCTGACAAATATTTGTCTTTGGAGGACCATTTTGGAGCATAACCAAGGTAATGCTCATACAACCAAGCTTGCACGAAATTCGTTGATACAAATGTCTCAATCTTTGCAGCGCCATTCGACAATGCCATATTTGCTGACAAAGTGGAAAGATGGGTATACAAAGTACCAAGAAATAAAGAGCCAATAGGAACAGGAGTACCTTGAGCCAATGTTATGGCGTACGAAATAAGCGTAGGCTTCAACTTCTTGTATTCATGAAGATCTTCAAAGACGTCCTTTGATAACCAGAGCAGGAGAAATGTAGCAATGGACAACACTGAGATGCCGCCATTACTGGATTTTGTCCAGTGCATCATCCACGAAGCATATGCATCGCCATGCTTGTTCAGGGTTTCAACAATGATGATTAACTGAGCCTGCAGGTTCCTTCCATCTGCATCCAAGCTAACTCTGAGCTCTCCATAAATTGGGAGTCTTAGTAACGCTGCTACATCTTCCAGAGTAATTACAAGCTCTCCCCATGCAAGTATGAAGGAGTTTGTACCACTACACCAACGGGTCATGAAAGCAACTAAAGCACACTTATCTCTAATTACGAAGAAACTATCCGAACTCTTTACAGCATGAAAGATTTCGGCCTTCTCAAAGATGTCCTTGATACCTGGGGTGTCAAGTGTATTCTGAAGATATATGGACCATGAGTTAATTTGTTTCTGCATAGAACGAAAAACGACACTGGAAGCACTAAAGTCTCCTCTCTGCAGACGAAAGCGAGCCACATGTGATGGAGTAAATAGCCATTGGAGCATTAAAATTGCTTGGGAGAATTTTAGCTTGGTCCTGGGGAACTACAGCTCGAGCTAAACTTGCCAGGCGAATTTCGAATTCATCGTTGACATGAGGGATCTCTTTCACAGCTGTAGTGGATGTTACTTCATCAACAGCACGAGAAGAACTATGGGATTCATTGTCAGTCATCATGATCTTCCAGTCTACAAAATACTGTGTTTATAAAAAGGGGAAGAACAAGCCAAAGAGGGAGATAGCCTTCACGTCAAAAATCTGCATGATATATAAATATAAATATATATCACACGCACGGTTTTGGGAGAGAGTCCTAACCTAATTAGGATTGGATGTCGCTTAAGCAGGCTTGGTCTTTAGGCCCTGTTTGGATTCCATGTTCGTGGACTTTTACGCGGAGGCGGCTGGTCCATCAACTCTATGCTCACCCTAGAACACTCAAGGTTCCATGCTGCGCAGGGGACTTAATGTTGATGGTGGTTTTTGGCGAGGAGGTCACAGGAGTAATTTCACATCAATTTCTGGCGTCCTGGAATAGCTCGAGATGAGGTATGAATTTATTTTATGATAGGGATAAGATATTTTGGTTGCCGTTAGCCATACTTTGATATTTTGGTCTATATCCCTAGCCTATACGTAAAAATACCTACGCATGCGCATTAGCCTAGCTCATGCTCGAGCCAAACCTAGGCAATTCACGTCACCAACACTTGGAGATACATGGCCATCCCTTGGCCAAGCTTGGATGCCCACACTATTCCTTGGCCTATAGCCCTGCGCTTAACCCCGCCATCATTCCTTGG